>JAGDQP010029967.1:0-21098 GCA_022664845.1 Lepisma saccharinum | reverse complement strand
AATGTGGACAAATAATTCGCTGTTTGTAGCAGATAAACATATAACTACAGTGACAATGAACATAGCTCCACAGTTAGCATTATTATGGGACAAAATACTGCAATGCGAGAAATGCAAATCCTCAGCATTCATAAAATGGTTCTGACCGTTGCCACTTCGTCGGTGCGTTTGCACATTGAAACTGCGACTCAGTAGGGGGCACCACGATGAAGAGAACAGAAATATTGACTGCTAATGGCATTCCTGGTCGTAGCAGCTACGGTGCAAGGTGGGAGCTTACGTGCAGCGTGTACCATTTCACACAGGCATAATCTTTTGTAAGGAGGTAAATTCAGTAAATATTTATTCTCCACTATCAAAGTGTTTCTTGTAAGGAATACTTATTTAGTTTACTGTATTGTGTTTGTAATTTCGGGGGTGCGTGCTGTGACGGACAAACGTGATCCTTCACCATGTTTGATTATGGACAGGAAGCTAGCCCGCATAATTTTGTGTATGTAGTGTATACAGATTGGTGCGGGAACACACGCGTGAATCAAAAGCCAGTTGCTGGAAATGTTTTGTCAGCGCGTCAGCGTGGACATGAGAATCAAGCCGGCAGACTTGGCAACTCTGCCCCACCGGGACGATAAATGGGGTATTAGACCTCATGGACGTTGCATCATACTGTGTGTAATGGTGACTTTTATGATACAATTCAGTGGTTAATGAGGTGTGATACGGCCGGAAAACTTGTTGGAGTGAACCATTATTCCATCCTAGTTACTTAGATATAAAAATGACTGAGTGGCAATACAGATTATTGTCAACGGATGTGAGACAACGCTGTCAAGGTAATGTGTTTGTTTTCCTTCTTTTCCCATATTGGTTGTCATTGTGGATAATCTTTACAGTGAAGAATATGTTTATTAACAAACTTTGATATAATATTCTGGTGCATAAAAAATACAATGCAATTCTCGTGCCCGTACTGTGACGATAATAGGCAAGAATTCCTAGATTCGGTTTGTCACGTGACCCCTAGGCATTGTTTGCACGGAACTGTTATTGCAAGTTATATAAATTATTCCGTTCATTGTATGAGTAGCGAATATTAAAGTCGAAGTGCCGACACAAAGCTATACTTTAAGTATTACAATAAGTAAGCAACTTGTGTGAAGTTGGTTTAATCGGAGTTGATAATATAATATACCGTGGGAGTACATTGTCATTAAAAAAAAAATAAGTAAGATAAAGCATTATAAGAAAGCCAAATCCAAAGAATGACTCATTTGTAACGTTGAGCTCAGCGAAGTATTACATTATTACTATCGTTTATTTTATTTCAGTACATACAGTATATTATTCTCCACCCAGCATTGTATAATTCGGAATTATATTATTTCTATTTTTATCGTTGGAATATAGCGTGGAGATGCGCGTACATTGTTAGGCATATTGTAAACGTATTGATCTGTTTGTATTAGTTTATTGAAGCCTTTTTCAGTCCAGAAAACAAGTAAGAGTGAGTTTACCTCTAAATGTTGATATATACAGAAATTTTGTTGGAATCTGCCATCATCTATTGTCAATAAATCGTATAAAAAGGGTTTAAAGTGTCATTTTCCCTTAGTATACCTAATTATATGTCTGTTAGATGTTATTAAAAAAGTTTTACGCAAAAGTGAAATTTTCCGAAATTCTTGTGTGACTGAGTAGTATACAAGTGACTTTATGAAATTTGTAGACCATGCCCGCTCATTTTCATATTCCGGTGTTAGACGATTTATGGTGTTTAAAGCTCGTTTTGAGGTGTTTTTATCAAGTTTAAAGGTTTTTTGACCATTTCCCGCCATTTTACCGGAGTCAGGGAGCTGGTACAATATTGGTGTTAGCGAGCTCAAGAGAATAGACAGTTCAACTGTTCCAGAACCGTCTGTACCCTTCAACACCCGACAAATTATTGAAGTTACCGTTAGTCCAGTTGCAGGCGTTAGGTTAACCCTTACCCTAGCCTGTGACTACGAGCCTTTGCTTACGGCGCAATGAAAATAGAAGTGAGACGGAAACACTGCATAGAAGTCTAGTCATCTCCCACAGTGGTCACATTATTGGGTCACAGTGCGTGTGCGTGTTATTGAGTATGTGTGCAGGCAACAAATATAGACAAGAAACAAATATATCAAATACAGGCAACAAATATATCAGAATATGAAAAAGCAATCGCAGATGACATAATTGGATTCCTAGCGGACGAAGAATTAATTCCAAATGAAATACACTCTGGATGTTGTAGAGGAGGCGCATCATGAAATAATCAATCAAGAAGCTAGTGTGGAAGCAGAAGGGGTAATCACACAACAGATTCCGATTATGTTGACAGAACACCAAGTGTCCAAGGGAGTACGTGAAACGCATCACTTCCATCACCAGCGAAACGCAAGAAAGGCTTTTCACATTCGATTGACAAGATGAATCAAATTATAGGCTACATGACACATTATCCAAAGCACGGGAAAAAGACAATATTTAATCGATTTCGCATTAGTGATTGGACCTACGATCGTGTTGTCAAGAAAAAGAATCAATGACTATCACGCGAAGACCATAGTTCTCTTTTAAGGACGCCATTGTACTTGCAGTTTATACATGCACGTGAAGTACTTTTGTAAACGATATCTGACAGTGATCTGCAAAGAATGGCATGCCACGTTGCTCGTGATATTGGGTATGAACAGTTTAAAGCCACGGAGAGCGGACTACTGAACTTCAAACGACATTATAATATCGGGCTACGGAAAGTGATAAAGTTTAAAACAAGACTTCATCATGAGCGCCAGCCACACATAGTGCAGACTGCTAAAGACTACGTTCATAGCATCTAACAGGCGCTATCTAATTTGGACTTTAAATATGTCTGTAATGCCGACCAAAATGGTTTCCAATTTGAAATGCATCGCCCGAGAACTTTGGATGTAAAAGGCAAAAAGAAAATGAAGTACCTTGCAATGAATATAAATGCTATGACGGATTCTCACACTATCATGAATTTAATTAATTTAAAGGAAGAGTTAATTGGTAAGCTGTTTATCGTTCTCCAGAAAAAAGAAAGGAATAGTGCCTGTAACATTGCAGACTGGATTAAATAGGTTAGTGCAGAAACTTCGCTATATACATGTGACAGCATCAACCCCTGGTAAAATAGGATTACATGGACTACGGGAATGGTATGTGAATTGCTACTGACCGAATGCAGGTAGCAGAAATTTACTGATGGTGGATAGCTGGGCATCCTTTAATAATCAATATGTGCGATGTACAGCAGCTCCAGCTGGGAAAACAGTGGAAGTGTGACAAATTTCGAACGAAACCACTGGCATAATTCAAAAGTTAAAAGTATTCTTTTTCAGACGATACAAATCATATTGGCGTACCATTGTTATTATGCGATAAAGGACGCATACATTGATACTCCGATTGACTGGTTCAAGGTGCTGAAACTACGCTTTTAATATTCCCAGCATTCATTTTTGTGACATATGTGATACTGCACTTTTATTATGTGCTCAAGATGGTATGCTAAATTTTGATTTGACCATTTTATGAATGTGTGGAAATATGCTATCTGCGGAAATGTGTGGATGGATGCTATCTGTGGAAATATGTTCATTGTCACTTTAGTTATCTGTTATCTGCTACAAACAGCGAATTTGTCAACATTCAAAGTATTGTAAGTTGTAAACAATTCTAAATATACATAAAATAATTAGTGTATGACATTGATCGAAAAATTTCATTATTGATGGATACATCACATGTCCCTCTATCTATTTAAAAATGACGTCTATCCAATATGGCGGATTTCAACATGGCGATCATGATCCGGAAGTGACATAAAACAGCCCCCTAACGCAATTTACATAGATGAAGTGAGAACTATTGTACCTCCGTTTATTTCGAAAAGATCGGTCTTGGAATTATCAAATTTTATTGGCTTTCCCACATTCATGTTTCCATTTACTTTCCCCATATATCTAGTGCTCATTAACAGCTAAAACTTTTGTTAGTATATTTTTTCATCTCTATTTTACGACAGTTGTTTCATTTTGCTAACGCAACGGCGAAGTGGTGAAGTTTACTTGTTAGTCACAACAAGCAAATGTCCGGATAGCACCTCCAACGTAGACTCTGGCTGCAACCTTCTAGAACCCTTTCCTCTCCCTTAAACCTGCCTCAACATTAGATGCTTAAGGCAATAAATATAATTCAAAAACATGGTGGATAGCAAAACAACACCACCAAAATAATGCCAATAGATTCCTCACATGAAAATAAAAAAATAAGCATACACATATGAGGTTACACAAATGCTTTGCTATGGCGCTATTGAATACCGAAATCATAAGAAAATAAACTTTATATTTTATATAGCATTGACAGTAGAAGTAAGGGGACATAGTATCTCATAACGGAAGAAAGAATCAACATTTACAGCCAAACAGGTCAGAAGATAATTTAACTTTAGCGAAAGGGAGCATAAAGAAATTAAATAATAAGCAGAAGATGTAATATATAAAATAAACTAAAGACTGTAAAATGGTGAACATAAATGAAGCCAAGTAGAACATGGAAGAAACATTAAGACAATAAAAGTGACGTCCAACATAACAGAGACAATAATGTTATGTGCGAACATACTAAGAACACGAGAAACATAATAAGTTGTGAGAGTGCAGAGTCATTGGGGCAGCAAATTAGAATTTTTTTAAAGAAAATTGAAAGAGACTAAGAAGATTAAAGAAATAGGAAATCGAGACATGAATTAGAACAGTGGTTTAACTATTAATTAGGAAAGGGACAGGATACTAGTAAAGGAAGCGAGAGAAGAGAGGAAACAAGATAATAGTGAGTACAAAGAACATGGAGGGAAGATTATAGTGGTTGGGGAAGTGGAAGCTGTTGATTTTGTGTGAATAAATTTCATGGTGCCACATGATTTTTCTTGAAGCTGAATTGTAGTGACAGTCATTGGCTATTAGTTATGCAGTTAAGAGAAAGTGAGTGTTTAGCTGCTTACATGAAAGGACCCCAGTAAGACATGAATATTATGCGATATTAGTAATGGAGAATTTGTGACGTCGAACGATGTTATTGAACATCTTTCAGTGTCACATGATAGGTACTTTTGCCGATATTAATGCCGATTGGTAACGATATTGATCTCTGAGAGTGATTTCCTGTTCCAATTAACTGAATTGCGTATAATTTTACAGATTTTTTTAAATGGTCTATTTTTATTATGTATTTATTCTAGTACACGTTTTGTTTTCTCGTCTTCAAGTATTGTTTGAAAACTTTCTGACTTATCAACGACCGGATTCGAACTTGTAATCTTGTAATTTGTTGCCCGTTGTCTTGTGCACTTTACCACGGATCCATCCATGAGGAATAATACGTCATATGCATTTCAAGTGAATGGGAATATCTTAAGACGGCCACTTTGATTTCTAAAATATTAATCAGTTCCACCAGTACAAGGTTCCGTTATGCACAAGAATTATCAATTTGTGATAGACCCAGAAAAAACTGAAAATACGCGCAGAATCTTTACTCCGCGGTTGTTTTATTGAGCCCGTTAGTCGAATGCAGGGTTTTAATTATGGAAACAATGTTCTTATGTTAGTTGGAAATAAGACTTCTATGTAGATACTAAGACTATAATTTTATTTTTCAGATTATTACTATTGATCGAATCGTTGGAGGACACCAGATAGAACGATCAGTTGTGAAATTAAGTGAGTTGCTTAATTAAATATCTTTGGATTCTAAATTTAGTTTAATTGCACATTCACGGTTATGCAATCGCTGTTTATTATTTTATTGACCACAAATAAAGCTTGGCAATGGAGGTGGATAACTGTGTTTCAGAGTAGAACCGAATTTGTGGTATATTTCGTAAATAATATCTGATTTGTTAATATTGGCAGGATTTCTAAACTAACATTAGAGTTTCCTTAAAAATAGGACCAGTAAAAGTTGAATTTTAACTTGCTAGCGAAATAGTGTTTATTTATAGTCTTTAGAGAACTTCGGTTCAGGCCAAAATGGGGTAAGGCAGTATGAGCTTTAATAATAACTTGCTATCGAAGTATTGTTCATTTACGATCTTTAGAAATTTTGGCTGAAGCCGAGAGAGGGTAAGGCAGTATAAAATGAAATTATGATTTGCTTTCAACATATTGTTTTTATGGCCTTTAAGCATCTCAGACTCAGGTCAAGAGGGGGTATGACAACATAAAGTGAAACCAAGACTTGTTAGCGAAATATTGTTTATTTATGGTCTTTAGAGAACTTTTGTTCAGGCCGTAGGGATTTTTAAAATAATCATAATATTTTACATTCCTTATTAGTGGTGGAATGGAGAAACTGGGAGAACACATAATGATTTTGTGTCACAAAGCTTACATGATATAAACCGAGATCGAACCAAAACCTAAAGCATGAGAGGACCCCTATTTGAAGTGAGGAATATATTCTACTTCAAATTATTGTTGGAAAAGAGGCTTTTAGATAACATACATAATACATGTAATACATGTACCTTTATACTGTTGTGGTAGGCCAAAATATTTTTACTGATTCACTGAATTCGTTTGATTCCTTATGCCTTTATTCTAACTTTGGCTTAAGCATTAGTATAAAGAGCTGTTGCTTACTTCTCTGAAAGTATTCTATGTGCTTCTATTATTCTAAAACCAGCCAAATTTGTGTATATTTATGTACTCCACTTGATTCAAGAAAACAAGTTATCTATATATGGCTTTTAGGCAACTTTTACATAGACCGGAACGAAGATATTCAGAGATATTACCTGGCAGTTATTAGAAATTTGGTCGGCATGCTAATGGCTGAACATACAACACCATTAGTGTGGTTTCACATGCACAGTACATGTTCTTTCACGTGTCCTTTCTTGACTGGAATTCTTTCCTCACTTAATATTTATGTCATTAAATTTCATAAACTTTGTAGAAAGTTGGTTTACCTGGTCAGCTGTTGTTTGTTCATGGTATGCTCATGGTTAAGATAGAACACAGTTGGTGCTATTTCCGGATGGAAATGAAGGAAAGCGTCAGCTGAAAGTTGATTCACAGTGATTTCGTATACGTATTATTTATATGGAGATCCAAAAATAGAAATATCCATGTTCTAGGTGACCCGGAACTTTGAAGTCGGTGCCTTATTGGCATACATAATACATATACGTTTTATACTGTTGTGGTAGGCCGAAATATTTTTACTGATTGAGTCCAAGATTGGGTTATGAGTCCAAGATAAAAATTTAGCATTCGTTTAGTTTATTTGGCTATTACATATGATAAAATCTTAAATTATAAATATGTATGCCCCAGGCTGACCATAAGTTTTAATTTTTAACGTAACGCCAAACGATTAACAGAATAACATGGAAGGAGAGTAAAAGAAAAAGCAATATACAAAATTCATCTTAAATAATAATAATTTGCTAAAATAACACTTAACATCAACAAATAATACTACCCCAATCCAAAGTCATGACCAAGCGTCATCAATTTGTTAAGGCATTTGCATGATAATTTACTAATTGTATATCAATAGTTACTATTTTTTACAATACGCCGACCACCAGCAGTTTAACGAATGCCAACTGACAACGGTAACTTTCTGTACCGGGCGGAAATAACTCAAACGCCGGTGTTACTTTAAATCGAACCGGCCGCAATATAGCTGATAAACTTTAGTTAATATTTTTTCGTAACAGCCGCAAACTCTAATAATTTTGACCACCATACCTATAATGCATGTGTGTGTGTGTGTGTGTGGGAGAGAGAGAGAGAGAGACAGAGATCATATTTTTTGAAATATTCGGAAAGCGGCAACAATATTTTTCTGATTTTGTATGAAATAATAATAATAATTCAAAAAATTGAGAGAACTTCGTAAACTATAGTGTTGAAAGAATCTTGTTAATATTTTTGCTCAGTATGTTTTAAACACATTTTTGTGGAAAATTATCCACTTTTCGTCTGTAAATGTCGCCTTCTACATAGATTTACTTGTATACTTAAAAATTGATGTTCTGCGCATGCGCAAAGATTGAACTAGGTTTTTTTAAAAGCACTGACTGAACGCACAAACCCTCAGTTTGCCTTTGCAAGCTGAAACTGACGGACGTAAACTACCCTCTTGGAGTCTACCTGAGTTATTCTAGTAGTTTGAACTTATTTGTCTTCTTTGAAAGTAAATTGATACTTTGTTTCAATAAAGTTTATTCCTTATATTTGAAGTCAAAAGATTTGAACAAATCAGTATATTTGAAAAATGAACTTCTAGTTCATTTATAGTGCTTTGGCTGTTTTTTGTGAACAAGATAAGTGTAGTGCTACCCAGTTCATTTTTTGTGCTGTGACTACTTAGGTGAACAGGAAGTTAATTTGTTTATACTGTTTACAGCAATCAACTTTTGATCATTTCCAATGAAGTTTGTGACTAAGGAATCCTATTATATTTGAGGGCATTAAGTTTTGATTATCTACAATCAACTTTTGATCATCTTCAATCAAGTTTGTGACTAATTAATTCTAGTATTAATTCTAGTAACATCAACAAGATTGGACTGCACTATGGGATTGACTACTGCCGATCATGTTATCTTCGCCGAGAAGGTTAAAGGATTCGCCGACCCCGAGTCTTCTTTCGCAGTCCACGTCGCAAGCAATTGCTGGTAATAAAGTATTTAGGCCTTCGTCACTACTCAAAATTTTCTAAAGAGCTACGCTTTAATCTTCTAGTGGTTCTTACCGCTAATTACTTCTGTTTCTGACGTGGCTTGTAATAAACCGCATATTTATTATTTTACATTCTTTAGAATTATCTGTCGCACAAGTAACAAAATACCGTAAGATTGTCAAGTTAGTAATAAAACCTTCTTTTCTCTGAGTCCCTAAAGAGTCTCAGACAAGTATACATTTGAGTTTGCGTTATAAAGGTTAAAAGCAAAATTCCAAAATACGTATTTGGTAGCAATACCGACAATACAACCTATAAATCTATTTTCAATGGCTTGTCATAATGACTATTCTGGTTTATTTCGGTATTCAATACAAGTCCTTGTCGAAACAAGTGTTTTCAAATCGCGTTTCAGAACAAAAATACTAGCGTCCTTTCTTGTCGCCAGTACGTTTTATTGCACGTCTGGCCAAAAAGGGATTGAGTACAAACAAAATATAAATAACAGTTCTTTGACCAGTGCCTTTGCCAGCTGCATCACAGAGAAATTTTCAGAAATTCCCTGGAGCATCCAGGGTGTAATACAACAAAGGTTATATTCGCTACAAAAAAATAAGGCTCAAAATCTTTGCCAATTAGGTTCTTTTAAGCTTCAGTTAAACAAGGCGGTTAACAAAGTATCAGTACACCAAAATAATCCATAGAAAAAATATTTTGTAGGACCTATCATTGTCAGACAAGCAGCGATATAAACTATGTTTCAGTTTTCCAAAAAATCGTAAGTTCCAGTATACATAACAGAGCTGTGTTTAACTTAAATCATGAATGTCAGACTATTTGTTAATAAAAATTAGTCTGATGGATTGTAAAAAATAAATTTAAAAAAGTATATAAGCTACCACGACGCGTTCTACGGTTTCGCTACCAATGCGGTCGACGGCGATTACATAGCGGGTTTCGAGGCGACGGCGACGTACAGTAAGTAACAACATGGCGGCTACGAATAAAATTTAATAATTTTAATTTAAAAAAATCAAATCAATAACACGGTTCATATCTCCTCCACTTTTATATATACATCCTTCTAAGTTCTAGGGAACCTTCCCGTACTCCTCTACATTACCTCATACCAACCACAGCCTGCTACATCCAGTGGCTAAGACTACAAATCGGTTTGAAATTGTAAGGATGTCTGTCATATATTACTCGTGCCAAAAAGTTGTGCAACGTTGCCATAATTATCGTAAGCATTTTTACTAATAAAATCAGTCAGCTAGAACGCAAGTCGCTACTAGTTCAAAAAATATATTTTCGTCGAAATTAGTTCTGAAGAAAAAAAATCGAAGTTATTGATGACAGTAGCATGTTCAGTTATCAATGTTATATGTTTGTGTATACTGTACAGTTACACATATATAATACTTACTTTTAAAGAACATTATGGTTGTCTTATCATACGAAGAGCAGCGTCCTTTAGCGGAACAATTGAGAAGTAGTATCCTGAAATATAAGAAAATTCTCCTTCCCTTCCAATGCTGTCCGTATTGCGACACTCTGCTAAAGCATTTTGCGAGACCGCGCATCATTAATTACAGTATGTTCAGTTACCATCCTTACTATATCTGATAGTTTGGATTGTAACCTTAAGCATATTTGACTGAAACAAAATCATATACAAGATCTCAAATATTTCAAATTTCTTAGCCTGCTTTTGATCTTTCATTGAAAATATGTTTAGTACTGTATGTTCAATCACGCTTCAACGTCTCAAGTCTGCAAATAAAATATTTTAAACATTTAGTGGATATCAACATATTTTGATATTAAAATATAAGGATATATCTACGTAAAAATATAAATGTTTGCACCGAAGAATTGAGGATAGAGCATATCCAAATTTGGAGAATATGCTCTGTTCCCCTCCCCTGTGGTAATGGAGCTGCGTTCTGATTAGCCAAAACGAGCTCATTAAAAATTAATTTTCTTTGTAAACAGTACAGAGATGTCTTATGATTGGTCGAAGCCACCTAATTAAAAATTCATTTTCCTTGTGAACTGAAGACGAGGAATGAGAATCACAACCAGCCAATGAGGATCGAGAATCAATTTTTTTTACTGAGGAGGGTAATATAAACAAGAAGCAAAAATCTCGGTAATCATTAGTGAAACTTTCAGGATTGAGTTTACTTGACGAAAACAGGAAGTAAACCTTGTGCTTTAGTGGGAGGATTTAAATATCGTTTCTCTCGCCAAAGTAAAAAAAAAAAAAAAAAGGATCAACTTGGAGGTAAGTGAATGTTCTCAGTATTTTCGTGTTTATGCAGGGATATACCTTGTTAAGTGATGCGAAGTCTACATTTGTATTTTTGGTAGTCAGCTTGACCTATGTTTACAAATGTAAAGGCTATGTTAATCAATGGGATCTATACTTTGTTAAGTGATGGAATCTATATTTGTGTTTCTGCCAATCAAATAGGTCTATACATTTTTCTTCAAATAATCAGTTGATAGCATCTCATAATACGGTTTAACGGTTATTTCCTTTCTTTGGTACATAGTATGTAATTACCATTTTATTTAATCAATAATTCCAAGTTGTCATTGTTCAATATCTTTTCAGATGCACTCAGAAAAACTGTAATGCTAGCTTAACACTGGACGAAAACGCGCGTGAAGTATTGAACAAGGAAGATATGCATAATCATCCAGGAGAAGAGGAGATTGTGTGTAAACGTCATTCTCTAAGGAAAAATTGTAAGCATCGAGCCACAGAACAGTTGAACGAGAGACCGAATAAAATTATAAGACCAGAAGTTTCGAAATTGAAAGATCATGGCACACTAAACCAACAAGAGATTAAAGGATGCCGAAACGTTATTTATAATAATCGAAGAAAGGTCACTCCTCATCAACCCAGAAACATGGTAGATGCTATACAGGAGATGGTTGAGAAGCAGAGTGAGATAACAGTTGAAGGAGAACAATTCATCTTCGTTGATGAGGAAGCACTTCTCACATAGAAGAAAAGTATCGAGTAAGTATAATTTCATTAACACTCTTTGAAATGAGGTTCATACGCTTAGCATCAAAAATTAAAATAGGAACTAGTTAGTTACTTGAAAGGAAAGTTCCCTTTTTTCATCTCATTTCCAATTTTTTCTACGCTTCTCACTTACAAAATATTGTAACAAAGTCTTTCATCTAAAGATATAACACTGCAACCTTGTTTATTATTTTTGTTTTTCAACATCAATCGTATTTTCCTTTCAGTTAATGATTAAGCACATATGCAATTTTTAACAGCTATTGGATTTAAATTTGAAGGATTCAAGTTGTAAATGTGGCATGTTCTGTAAATATACTTTGTTTTGTAAATATTAGAATAAAATATAGGTATATTCCTTTGTGTGCAAAGGAATGGCGTTTTTACGTTTTATTCCGGTGTAAAGTTCCATTGTGTTCTGAATCCGGTTGTTTGCAACGTCGCAGTAGAAATTTGCACTGCAGCACTTTCTGCTTCTCGTTAATAAGGGACAGAGTTCAGAGATTATCAACGATCTAATCTTATATATAAAAAAATGCGCAATTTCGTTGCAGAGAATAACAAGCGGTGAAGGGAATATGGGTATTATAGCCTCTATCATGAATTCAGCTCGAGAATTAGAAATAGGAAAGAGGTCGTGTGAAATACCATTTTAGAGTAGCTTGTTCCAAAGAATTCAAATGCGAAAACATTTGTCACCTACGTGTATATGTCTAGAGAATAGGGATTCGGAGTTTCGAAATTTGCTGTTCTATAACGTATGCTCAATTTGCACCCATTGAGGTGAACACACAAAGTCAGTCATTTTTTTACGATCTGTATGGACCCTTAGTAAAACATGGGGACAATATGTGTTTTGTTTTAATTATAAAATAAAACAAAAATTAAATGCAATTTTAGCCCTATTATGCAATTCATTCCAGACATTATTGTCACAAATATTTATGAGTAAAATTAAAGGTGCTATTACACTCTAGAGCTTGTTGATCAGCTTCCTCAGCGAGCAAGCTCTACAGTGTAATAGCAGGAAAATCCTTCAAGTGTTCTGAAGGGCAGGGTCCTCGAGCAAGCTGGACAACTTTTGGTGACATTAAATTTCCTCCACGCCTAGTGGGAAAATACAGTCGAATAAGCTGTTCAGTAAGCCCGATAGTGTAATAACGAAAAGTATACCCGAGCTTCCTCGATAGCAAGCTCGTCGAGTAAACCGTTAAGCAAGCTTAACAATAAGCTCGATAGCGTAATAGTGCCCTTACATTTTGTAGAATATACAATTTAAATAATATTTTCTCAATATAACAGCAAAATAGACAAAAATAAACATTTCTCAAAATTCCCAGAATTTGAATTTTATTTATGGCTTTAGGGTTAGCGCATTTAGGACTCGGGCCAGGATAGGGGAGGGAAAAGGATTTTGGAAGGTGTAGGTATAGGTAGAACCAGGGACCAGGGTGAAGGTACAATCTCGGCATTTTTCTGGTGTAACTTATGAAAACCTCACTCAGGATGGTCGGCCGCGGGATCCAACCCACGAAGTCCCCAATGCTACGCTCATTATAGGTTATAACCTAGTATAAAAGCATATTTCCAAATGGCTGCCAAATTGAACACACGTAGAACGCAAAGTTTCCAATTTCCGAATTCCTTACTTCTAAACAAATAAATGTGACAGATATTTTTAAATTTAAATTTCTGGGAACAAACTATCCTAAAATATGTCGTATAACCCTTACTGTTATTTTGGTGTGACAAATCATCTGCCTCGTATATGACCTCGGGACACATTTAATATGCATTACAGATATATATATATATATATTTACATATATATATATATATATATATATATATTTGATTTAAATTCATAATTCATATTGCAATTATAAGTGATCCAGAAGGAGTGGGCTGTAGCCCCCTCTAAAGATTGTTTCTTCCGCCGCACAAATAGGCTATTACATTAAGTTTGTAAACAATTTCGGCTTACAGTTTTAATGCTACATATTTTTGAATACCACTTATTGTTAGTAGCGTACGGATAATAGTATGAGTTAATTCTACATCAAATGATATCAAAGTGGTTTGCAAGTTTTTTTTATTAAATCATCCACATAACGATTATTCACATTCTCACGAAATTACCAAGGTAGTATCACGAAATTATCAATGCTATCACAGAATAGCCAATGGTTCACAGGAACAATAGTACATAACTTTTATAAAGATGATAAAATTCTATATTTTTTTTCTAGGCTCTAATCAAAGTACCAATCTTACAAGGGAAAGGTTTGGGTTCAAACAGGAATTTTTTGATAAAGTTTCGTATATGTATTCGTACCCCGATGCTAACCATGCCTGCAAAGTAATTCGACCGCGTAAGGCCGCTAGAAGGCATTAAAGTTTGGAGTAAGTGGAAGATAGCCCGGGTAGCTGCTGCAACGGCTCCCGAAGTTTCGCTTCAAACACGCATTTGTTACTCAAAATGTATACATGTACATACATAATAGTGCTGATAAAGACTGCAAAGTCACTCCAGCGCGTAACAAATAGTTTTGGAGATATAGGCCAGTACTTGTCTTCACAAATACCAGTTAGGCTTTTCCCCAAATTGAGTAAAACAGAAGGGAGAGTCGCAATAGGCACAAGGGTAAAAGACACATCAGGGCAACTTTGCAAGGCACACTCCAAAATGATAGGAATCTCACAAAAAAAAAAAAAAAAAAAAATCGAGGGTGTGGTTCGGATCCCTAGGATTCCCCCCTCTACGTATGTCCCTATCCGTAACTGTCAGCAAATTCAAGAGTGGAAATTAAAGCGGCATTTGACACTGTGTCCATGGAGTGTGATTTTGAAGAATACTCTCTATGCCTATTTTCATTCTCCCTTCTGTTTGGGGAAAAGCCTAACTGGCATTTGTGAAGATAAATACTGGCCTATATTTGCCAAACTATTTGTTACACGGTATTGTGACTTTACAGTCTTTATCAGCACTGCCAGGTATGTCCATGTATACATTTTGAGTAACAAATGCGTGTTCGAACCGAAACTGCGGGAGCTGTTGCAGCGGGTGTCCCGGCTGACTTCCTCTTGTTCTAAACTTTAATGCTCTGTAGCGGACAAACGTAGACTTACACGGTCGAATTACTTTACAGGCATGATCAGCATCGGGGTACGAACACAAATACGAAGTCTTATAAAAGAAAATCCTGTTCAAGCCGACACTACGGGAATCATTGCAGCGGCTGTTTCCCCCTTGCTTCAAAATTCAACTCCCTGTAGCGGACAAACGAAGCCTTGCCCGGTCGAACTGCTTTACAGCCATTATCAGCATCGAGGTACAAATACATATATGAAGTCTTTTAACAAAATTTTGTTCGAAACCAAACCCTTTCCTTGTCATTGCCTTGCAGTGCCTTATTCACAAGTATTACAATAAGTGTTTTAAAGGTAAAATATCGAAAAACGTGAAAATGTCACCAACTTACCTAGCTTTACCCTATACGTTGGTTGTAATGTATTAGACAACTTCATCTTAATGAATGGTCATCTTACACTGATATGTTGGGTAAAATGCACATTTTGATGTCAGTTTAAAGGTCCATATATCCGTTGTGTACACATGTAGTTTCATGTTGTTCGCTCAGTAAGATAATGAATCTTTAATATATATTTGTACGAATTTTTACTGTTCTGTTTCTTTTAATTGCTCCACGAGGGCTTCTAGACCAAAATTTGTGAAGTCTTCCTCCAATTTGCTATATTTAATATGTTTCGCTTATTTTAAAACTTGCTTGTCATATATATGGAATCTTCTAAATGTATGTATGTAAACAATTTGATAAATATAAAGTTAATACTCGTATATAATATCGTAACGTACATTTCTAATAATACATACTGAATTTCAAACTTGGAAAAGAGCCGCAGGGTCTTAGTAGTAGAGAGCTCGCCTTTGGTGCTTGGGTCCTCTGTTCGCTCCCAGCTCATGGCATATGGGATTTCTGGTGGATAAACACCGTGTGCGTGGGTTTCGTCGCGATTTTCTCGTTTCCTCTCATTTTCTCATTCCACAAATTTTCTCATCGTCATCCACATTGCCTGAGCCAAAGTTGCCTAGAGGAGCAACATAAAATTAAAATCCAAAACATAGGAGTAGGACCCAAAGTTTTCTTCACATGGTAACCGCATGAATGTACGTAGTGTTGGTGTAAATCTTACAAGGCAAATAAAAATGAATCAACATAGACATTCCGAATCTTAAAAAAAATATTGTGTATTCAAGAAATATGAAATATTCATAATATCTCCCTCATTAGCACAAATCCGTTAAAGTGCATATATTTCAAATTATAAATGATTGCCAATTTTATGCATTCTTGTGTAAATTATTAGAATCGAATAAGAGCTTTAGACGATAGTGTGGCTCTGGTCCTTAGGAAGGACTATGAAATGACAGGAAGGAAGTTGAATTCTTACGGCTTAAGGTATGTGTAGAATAAGGAATGATAGTTGTTGGTCATTTTTGTTTATTGCTCAAAAGACGAAAGACAGAGATAATGATTTGAATTTCAACTATATTTTTTATTCTATTGCCTTTAGGCAACTCAAGCTGAGGTTGGTGTAGGCTGGATGATGAAAAGTAGTAAGTAAGGGTCTACTTTTTGTAGGTACCATCCCGGAATTTGCAAATATGATAATAATGAGAATATTTCTTGTTTCATTTCGTTTAAATATCATATTATGAGATGTGATAAATAGGTCAAAGTATAAGTGAACATAGTGCCAGGGCCGACTCGAGGGTTGTTGGAACTGTTCCCCCGAACAGAGCGCCAAAATTCTGTGGGTCCCAAACATTTCGGGCGCGAGTGTATCAAAAAGACGGGTAAAATAGTATAGTACAAAATTTCGAGAACTATGATTTTATTGTTTATTTTACTTTATTTAATTTCAATTTGTCACTTGTTTATTTCTTCAGTTATTACAAATTTTCGAAGTAAATTTTTATTATTTAAAATTTCAAAATAGCAATAGAATCATTAGTTTGATATATTTGGTATACCAAGTAGGCCTATGCAATTTTTGTAATAAAACAAGCGCTAAATATGAATTTATTCTTACTACGTAAGAAATAACTTCAAAAATATTCGCGCTCTAAGTTAAATCAATTAGTACGCCGCGCCGGTACGGGGGCGCCACAAATGTTCAAAAAAATGATTAAATTGCTATTATTACTATATGAGTTCGGAAAATTAAATTACAATTTATGAGGGTGCATCGAAAATTTGGAGCAGGGTGCCGATTGACTTAGACCCTGCTCTGCATAGTACCCTCGTGGTTTTTGTAGATGCCCTATAGTTGTAATAAAAGTATTCATATTGCATAGTGGTTGCTGTACAGCACAAAACAAAATAGTTGTCAAAAGGAAAATTAACGTATTTTTAATTCACTTTTACACTCATCTTGCCATTCCTCATTAGGAACCTATTATTATTATTATTCTATAAAATGTCAACTTGTTGTACTCTTTTTTATGTTTGATACAATTCGAAAATTACTAAATACTGTTGTACTTTGCTTCTGAGATTCATTTTCTTTTCTTTCCACTCGAAGTTTCGAAATAGAGCTTAAAAAAAGAGATGCTATTTCTATATTGTTGCCCTACTTGTAAATGCTCTAGATTTAAAAACGACAGAAAGGGAATAAATGGTCAAGGTTATCGTTGGGTTCACGGGTTGTTCTGCTGATATTGAAGAATCTAGCAACACATGAAGCATCGAGATTCTCACACACGAACACAACGTGTGAGAAAATCCTCACAATACAATACGCTTGTATATTAGTCTATCATATGAAGTAGTTTGTTTTCCTATTATATGGGAAAATAGCTTATCTATATACATCTAAGAACTGAGTTACGACGCTGCAGAAGACAAGGTAAGTAGAAAACGGTCGTAATTCGATCACATTTTATTTTATTTGGCTAGTTTTAGTAACTATACTAACTCCATCTCTTATTGATAACAATGAAATGCTTTTCATTTCCTTTTTAAAAATCCAGAAACACTCATGCATCCGTCGCGATTTATATCCGAGAGATCCTCTGCGATAGCATGATACGTCAGATCAGTGGCGTATCCTGAGTTTTGAGGTTGGGCATGCAATGTTGTTACTATTATTATTATTATTATTATTAATAATAATAATAATAATAATAATAATATTAATATTATTATTATTAATAATAATAATATTAATATTATTATTATTAAGAATTATGTATGGGAATAAGAGATGACTTCTATCTAATTGCTCTTTACAAACTTGCAATTCCCTCTTTCTTACTGTCATCGACCTCGAGTAACGAAGTTCGGTCGACACATGGGTGTTTCACAGGTGATTTACAAGTGTTTCAATAGCATGCCAGTTTTCATCCGAAAACTGGAACCGAAAAGGTGATAATTTCTTCTCGTTTTGGTGTTAAATTAAATTTTCCTACAAAAAAAGAATAGGATGGCGCGGTAGGTATACACAAGACACAGAGAGAAAGAAAGAATTTGATCATTTGTTGCCGCTCACGGAAATTACAGCTGCCACTAAGGAGGAAATAATTACGTTACTTCATAACTTTTATCCTTTTCTAGATTAAATGCGAAAATAGGAAGTATCCTCAGTAAAGTCGAGAAAATATGAGTATATAACACATTTAGATGTTTATCTTTTGATTTTTCTAAAAATCCTGACATATTCCACACAGAATTCCACTCCACGCAAACTACAAACAACTTCCAAAATTACAAACATTTTGTGGAATTCCACATACATTGACGACGCTGCAACACACACTCTCTCACCTAGATGGCAACTATGCTCGCTGAATGCAACTTTAAGCGTTGCATGCATTTCGGATTTCTCCCGCGTGTTTCATCCAATAAAACACACGTTTACAGGCAAGCGGACGACAAAGATCTTGAGTAGACGCCCACATAGATAGACGAGAATACTGCAGCGCCACACGTGAACAGTTTACTAAACTACTTACTGCAAGCGAGTGCCAGCTGCCAGCTTTCTTATTACGGGTTCTGATCTAGGATATCAGGTGAAGTTCCGTAATTTCTCAAAATCTTTTCTATTTTCTCCGTGGAAAATAATAAAATAAATAAACTAGAATCCGAAGGCATGCAGTGCATGCCTTGCATTCATGGAGAATACGCCGCTGCGTCAGATCTCTCTCAGATACGTCAGGTTGGGAGTCGCAACGCGAAATGCATTTTATAGGTGCAGGTTGTGAAACAATGGCAATACAGGTAGACGTTAATCAGAAGAACGTAAGAACCAAAGAATTTTATACTCTTAGATTCATACACCAGTGTCAAAAAGGTCAAAGATGGAAAATTGCTTTGCATGGTGACCATCGTTGAAACCGTATAACTTTTGGTGACCCGGTAACACGACGTGACCCGAATCATACGTGACTCGAAGACTCGGTGACCCGGTCCGAAGCCTAATCCGAAACTTGGCCCGGTTTGGGAATTTTCGGTGTTGTTTTTCGTATTCTGAAGCTAACACCTCCTGTTCCCGTCAACCCTTCAAAGAAACACTGTTCAAATGCAGGGAATGAATTAACAATTCTTCTTCCCTCTCCGGGTCACGCTATTGAAATCGGGTCAGCGGGTCAGGCTGGGTCACACGGTGATCTGGTCGAAAACATGACCTGAATGTCCCGCTTCAGCTCTGATGGTGACACTGATCCTATAGGTACGTAACAATGAAAACACCGGGATCGCTTATTTTAAACTGCGCGAGACACATTGGTTCGTTAATTCACATTGAGTAAAATTTCGTTCTTACAAAAATATACGAGTACAAGTCCTAGTAAACCCAAAACGTGTAAGTTGGTGTATACGGGTACTCCTATAGACCAGAGCTGAAACCGGGTAGCTTTTTCTGACCAGTCCCGCCCCGAATATGGCAGATCCGGTTGACCAGCTGTACCGCGTCGAAGTATGTATGACCCGATTGAACAGGGTGCACCGTTCCGAAACGTCACCAGAGTAACATGACCTTTCACGATCTTGAACCAAATTACCATGGTGAGTAGAGATGGGCAACAAAATTACGTAAATGCTATTTTATAACAGTAATTTTGCTAATTTGATATAACTGTTACTGGCTTTGAAAAAATAAGAGTTACTTCTAACAGTTTAGATATTACAGCAAAAATATTTTGTTATCTTGACTGAAAAGCCAATGTTCTTGCTTCTACCACACATAGGAACATGTACGTGTTAATTCTGCAAGTATTAATGCTATTTGTATTCCTTTTTCGACAAAAGCACCGGAGATGGAGGGAGTAAGCAGAGGCGTAGCCGATCGTTTAGATTTTGCGTTTAGAGAGGTGAAGTGATGTCTTCCAATCTTATCGCCACCGCCTTATATTCAGCTGCCGGTTACGTACTTTCCAGCTTCGTTTTGATTAAACAGCTTTACTTTTTAATTGTGCTTAATAATTCATCTTTGCTCCTTTGGTTTCTTCTTGCATTTTAAACATTTTACGCTATTCTCGGGAATAGGGCAGAAAATAAAACGTGTTTTAAGATTTTCACAACGTATGTCTGACAGTTGTAATTTAATGTCAAACCATATCCTCTGACGATGTGAACAGCAGAGATTATGAAATGATCATCAGGCTCAAAATAAATATATTCAGGGTGCGAGATTGTTAAGAAACGGTGGGGCTAAAGATAGAGAAGATAGAGACTTTAAGATAGGGAAGATAAAAATAGATAATGTACCTCCGTGTAGGAGACCTCGAAACAAGAAAAAGTTCTTTTCAATAAATTTGGAAAACAAATACTTGTTTCGGAGCTACAGTCATGCAAAGCTTACACGGCATCGTCACAAACATATCCAAAAATGCAGTTCTAGGGAAATTGAAGATTATTTTTATTTTTTTGATGCTGCTTACATTACAAGCCTGTGACTGTTGTCAGGATTAAGAAGAAATCCCTACAAAGAAACCATGTTTGCGTGCTCACCACGTAAGGGCCAAAAAATAGTTTGCAAGGAGTGAAGAACAGTGGTTCCATATGATGTATTCCTACAAAAAAAGGTTATGTTTGTAAGTAATGAAACGAGTGAGATTGCTTATTAGAAAAGGAGATTTGGCAGCCAGATTATGTTTCCCCACCAATAAAATTTGCTGAGATTGTCATGATGTGGAAATGCTTCTCAACAATAGGCATGGGGAAAATAAAAGTTTGCAATGAAACGGTTAATGCCGCAAATTACAGCGCCACTGAATCAAAAATTA
>JAGDQP010029966.1:0-20264 GCA_022664845.1 Lepisma saccharinum | reverse complement strand
ATTGTAAACACTGAGTACGTTATAGATGGGGACTGGCTTGTATATCACGTTGTTTGGCCACAACATGGAACATACCTTGACGTGTACAAGTCGTATATATCCTATGTACTCACAAACTTTGGAACGAAAACAACAGTTGTTTTTTATGGGTATTGTACTGAAAACTGTACTAAAGCCGCTGAGCGGGAACGACGTAAGTCAAAGGTTCACTCAGCTTTGGTGTTATTCACAAATGAAACCGTATTATCAACCACGAAAGATAAATTCTTGGGTAATTCCAAAAATAAGGATTGTTTCATCTGTGAGTTGATGGCTCATTTAACATAAGATGGAATTCAAAACCAGCAAGCAAGAAGTGATGCTGACGCACTTATCGCTAAAACTGCAGTAGCCAAGCCTTTAAATCCTTGTGGGCACGTCGTAGTAATTGGCGAGGATATTGACATTTTAATCCTTTTGCTTGCGCAGGGTAATCATCAGCACGACATCACATTTCGAAAGCCAGGACGTGGAAAAGAAGTGACAAAAGAATTCAGTACTAAGATCTTGGAAGATACATGGGCAAATGTGCTAACTGCTTTGCTCCGTTACCATGCTTTAACTGGATGCGACACAGCATGTGGTTTGTATCGACAGGAAAGAAAAAGGCATTGCGATTACTTCAAAAACGGGAAGACTTACGCCGATCACTTGAAGTTTTCAGCCATGATAATGCTTCTGTACAATCTCTGATTGAAGCTAGCACATCATTTCTATTAGCGCTCTACGATTGTCCAGCAACAGTAACCTCATTGGATGAATTCCGGTATCATTCCTACACCCGTGCAGTAAGTCGCTGCCCCATTCAGAACGAAATACAATTAGCAGCATTGCCACCTGCCAATTATGCTGCGAAACATAATATCTTAAGATCGTATCTTCAGGTTCAATTGTGGCGTGGAAATGAAATGCAACCGACTGAATATGGATGGAAAACATTAGGAGATATTCTTGTACCAGTAAGAATGACCAAGGAACCTGCTCCGTGTAATGTTATGCATTTAATATCCTGTAACGGTAATAAGGGCTGTGTGGTTGTCGGAAAGCAGGAATTGTGTGCTCTAATTTATGTTGTCAGTGTCGAGGAATTGGATGTATGAATGCACAACTAAATGATGAAGACCATGAAGATGAAGGAGACAGTGACAAAATGACAATCTGATTGATTTCTAATGAAATAAGTCTGAATGGACTAGTTACAAAACGTTCTTAAAATGCGTACTAACGTCTAATGCAAACATTAAATTTGATTTGAAAAATACTTCTAGGAAAATTACATACAAGTTATAAACAAAACATTCAAACAGAAAATTACATTCGAATGACTAGTGTAGCTGAGAGTGATTTTAAGTGTTTGAATTGCGGTTCTCCCATGCAAAGGAGACTACCAATTTCTGCTACTTTCTAATACTGTCAAGAAATTATTTTTATGCTAGATTTACGTGGTGAGAAAGGGGAATGTCACAAAACTTACTCCATTGGGAAAAATGTACGCCATTTTTAAAGTAAATTAATAATTATGTTAGTGAAAACGTTGGTGGAGTCTTGTTGACATACGATACTTGTCAGTGTTGCAAATTTTAAACAATTCATTAAAAAAATAACATTTTCTCCCGAAATTTTGGGTTTTACTCTTCTTCTTCCACAGATTGGGCTGGATTAGTGTAAATGTTACCTCGTTCGAATGTACGTTTCTTAAGATTTCCAACGATATATAACTCTTGGTCCTGTGTAATAACAGAAGGTGACTAGAGCCGTGAAAGTGAATGTCACCTTATGTATTTTTGTACAGAGAGTTCAGAAAGTAATATTGGTTATCGCTTTTTTTCTCAGCTTGTATTGCACGGATCAGTGTCATTGTTGGCTATGTTTGAGATACATATCAAAGACATCCGTTGGTGTGTTTTTGTTGATGTACAATAACTGTTAGTGTTGCAAACTTCCCACGATTTCTGAAAATATACCTTTTTTATAAAAAAAAATTGCTTTCTTTTTCTTCTTCTTCTACAAATTGGGCACGATGGGCATATATGTTATTTATTTAGATCCTCTGTCTTTCAAGATTTCCAACCATATATGATTGATGGCCTTGTGATGATTAGAACGGTGACTAGAGGCATAAACGTGAAGGATGACGATTTCCATAAATTCCCTGCCGTCGTCTAAAAATGGCGGCCATTTTTCAAAATTGAGGGAAAAGCTACAGTGGGATTTTAGGGGACTTTTAGTATGTTGTTCCTGACACATTCCCCTACTTCCATACCAATTTTCAGCTTGTTACTAATTTGTTCCTTTCTCAACCCTATCTTTACTGGACTATAGCATACATATGTTGGCGTCTACTAGTATATTGGGTTTCACTTTTAAAAGACGGGAGCGTTGCTCCCTCTTGCTCCGGGCTCCGAGGCACGCTTCATACTGTGAAAATACATACAGATACAGACAGTATAACAAAAATATTTTATCATACGTAAAATAGAGTTGTTTAAATCCATAATGAATAATCTTGTAAACAAGCAACTACATATATGTTTCTCATGAGTGTTGCAATAGGGCTGTGAGAAGTATTAATTCAAAGCATATCATAACGTAGAAACGTCCCGTCGCTCCCCCCACGCTTTTTTTGAAAGTATAGAACTAGTTATCGGCACGTAATAGTATGGGGCCATTTCAAAAATTAAATTTTAAAATAGGATGGCAAGGATCACAACTGGATGCTTGGGTACAAGGAGCAACCATAGTATGTTTCGATTGTGTGGAATATGAATACTCAAAGTTTGGTTCGAAAACTAGGAAGGCAGTAAAGTACCAGTTAGGCAGCACTAACTGGTGGGGGAAATTCTCACAATTACTGACCTGATACAACTGTTCCACTCCATGCAGAAAACCTGAAATGAATGTAATATGAACAGTTGAACCCTTCCTTAAAAAAGCAAATTTCAGTAACTTGTTTTGAAAATAGAAAAAAAAGTAATGTAAGCAAAAAATAGTAACTTTCAGTAATTTTAGTAACCTTAGTAGCAGCACTGAACTTGTGATCATTAGCCTTAAAACATGTATCTCATTATGCTGCAACTTATAGAATATGTGTTGCATAAAATTTCTTATCTTCCACTTCTCGAAGCTCCCGAGTTCGAGTCCCGACATGGGTGTGGATTTTAACACTTAACAGCTAAAGGCGAATCGTGACGGGCCGAAGTCCCAAGTTACTAGACTGGCCCATACAAAAATAAAGTTTACCACAGTTTTCTTATTTTCCAATCGTTGGGGCAATTTCTAAGCCAATAGGAATAAAAGTATGAAATATAAAAATATACTCTTTGAGATTTCAAAGATTTTCATGACCAGTGGGCTAAATAAAAGATTTTTTCACGACTTTCATGACCACTAAGCAAAATATAGGGGTTTTTCATGACTTTCATGACCAGCAGACACCCTGTTTTATTTTCTGAAATTGATTGGCAACACTGACAACTTCGGTGTTGAAAGTAACCACATGAACTGTCCCAGTGCGTAATGAACATATCCGATTTGGTGTAAATCAATGCGGATACGTCCAACGGTAACAAATATGAAATCCAGATTTTTAATTGTTTGGCCACCTTGGCAAACTACGGCGCCTGGAGTGCCTGTATGACCTGTCCGAGTACCTAATGAAGATCAATGTCAAATTTTTAGTGTAAATCAATGCATACGTGTAGATTTGCATTAATTAAGGCATTTCAATATGTAGAATTTTAAAATAGGCTGGCAACACTGACAGCAGGGGTACTCTAGGTCGGGGACACACCAAACTTTCATATGTTGCGTTGAATGATGTTTAAGCTAAGTTTAGGGCAGATAAGGTATGCAAGATTTTTTTTTTTTTAATTTGCAACACCGACAACTGGGCAACCAGGAATATCTCGAATATACCAAAAAAATATTTGTAATCTAGGGTTTAATTTATATTCTTTTTCTTCTTAATTACCTATATAAAAGTAATTCTTGCTTAAAGACACGTTAGCAGTATTACAAATTGCTGCCTTCCAGTGTCTTACACGTATACGTCGTATGGTAATAAACGTTTAAAAATGTATGCCATTTCTAAATTTGTAGCCTATCTTCAGAAAATGACTACAGTAATACTACCCTCTATCATTTATTGACTTTCATTCTATTAACAGAAAAAAAAACATACATACATACCTCTACAAACTGTATGAAACTACTTACAGGATCATTAATCTTGCCCCGATTCTTGTATCTCAGCTTAGCGGTGGGCAGTAGTGTCAAAAGAAGAAGAAGTGATGTAAGTATATCTGTAAAAAAAAAAAGAGAATTTTATCTTCTTGAGGCAATAAAAAACATCATGATAATTTTCTATGATAAAGTATTTCGCAAACTACATTTTGTAAGATTGTTAACCTTCTGCTGATGGAACAGAGCTGCACTACTTTGATGAACAAGATACATCCTCAATTTATACTTAATTCCTTTCTAGCCTTCATGACGAAGCAACGCGAAGAATAAGTAAGTAAGTGAGTAATTGAACTGTTACTAACTTCCTAAACGACCTGGTGAGCTTCTAAGGACGGGACCTACAATTTAACGTGGGCTTCGAACAACTTCTGTCTCCGCCGGAAATCGACCCGGGATCCCTTGAGAACAAGGCAGCGAGCGTTACCACTCACCGATGGGGGCGCATGTGTGTTTGTGTGTGTGTGCAAGAGAGAGAGAGAGAGAGAGAGAGAGAGAGAGAGAAATGGAGAAAATCTATAACCACCAGATTTTACTACATAGAAGTCTAAGATCTAATTTTATTTACATGTTATTTTATGTAAGACTACGCTGTTGGCGTGGTGTGAATATGTTGCCAACAATAACATCTGTGAATGTTTTAAAACGGGCTGGCAATTATGTTCAATTACCTAAATCACAAATGTATTGTGTGAACGTACAAATGTATGACAACATTGACAACTGCGGTGCACGGAGTAGATCAATAATCCCAACACAATTCGTGTTAAATTGGGTGTATATATACAGCTAACGGTATTGTAACATTTTTTTAAAATTGGTTGGCAGTACTAACAACGGGGGCGCCTGGAGAACCCCTATGGCCTGTCCCTGGTGTGATTAACGGCACTGAACGTAAAGCACGGATCCTTTTTATTTATTCATTTTCGAACTCATTTCTGATCGAAAGTTAGGAACATTATCGCCTACACTACGGGAGCTGGGGTACAGTATACAGTAAAACATTAAAATAGCGGACATCACTGTTACTTAAAACACTGTCCACTATTTAGAAATACACATTAAAACATTATTAAGGCCCATAAGTAATAGTAGTAAGAAAATAGCGTACCAGTTGATATAGTGTTCAGTATTACTTCAATTATTGTACAATAATACAGTGCAGTGTACATACACAGCAAAATCTTAATGTTTAAACACATTCTTACATGCACAAAAAAACACTAATGAACTAAAAGCAGAACTACAGTATGGCGCCATAATGACGCCAGTAGCAGAACACTTCTACGTAATACACTTGCAAGTTTTAAATACAATAGTATTCTTGCTTTTACTGTCGTTTTGTTACACGTTTTGCTCTTATTACTGTGTTTTATAGTGTGCGTTTAAAATTATGGTGACGAAAGTTCGCCGTTCATTAGGTTACGTTAGGTTAATTCGAACGACTTTTCAAACGGCGAACTTTCGTCAGTAAACTGTTGTTATTGATATGCGTGTTTGTTACTGATATTATTGTTGTCAAGCATCATACCAATCCTCTAAAAGACCTTGAAAAGGGGGAGGTGGTTCAAGCCTTTATTGTGATGAGACAAGGACTCACATATTTGAAGCAGAAACACGTACAGAGGACCACCACATGTTTACCTCGTTCCTTACACTTTTTTTTTTTACTTTGCTTTGCTTTAAAAGAAACTATTATCAAGATATCTGTCAGCTTTTAAGAATTCAAACCATTGAATTTCCTGCCATAGAACTCAATGTAATTCCACCGGTGAATTTACAACTGTCCCTTATTTACAGGTATCCGCTATCGGAAGTTTCACTATAAGAGTTGTGTATAACTTACTCTCTAGTTTGTGGAAGTCATCATTTCCGCTTATTTCTCAATCTCCCCATTCACATTAATTCTATTTTGTGAGACTACTGTATCTTCAACTCGTGTTGAGGTTTTTTACACACGGTGTACTAAGCAATATATCATATAATTTCGTTATACTGTTGACGAACCTTATCAATAAAAATTGCATTACTGAAATTAATACCTGAATATATACCGTGTGTTTTATAAGGCTGAGTTGATGTTAGTACAAAACAAATCCATCTCGCAACTTGTGATGCGGTCACTGAACAAATGAACAAAAAAAAATATATATTTTTACATTAAACCATGCAGAGAATGTAAGTTTTTATGAAGTCTAAAACGGAATATCACGATTATTTTCTGTGGAGGGGGTAAAACTCATTACTACTATTTTGGCTACTAGTTGATATCTTACCATTCGAACAATTTTGGTATAGATGAACAGATCCAACCAAATTCTTTTCAGCATATTTCAAAGTACGTGGCGCATATTTACTTGGGTATGAAGATCGGAAGTTCATATCTTCTCCATTTCCGTACATGCTTGAGAACTCCATGCAAATCTGTGAATAAAATAACAATGAAATGCAAACTTTAAAGATTCTGTCTACAAATGAGAGTACCTGAGAGAACGATCAAAGTTCCTATTTGAAAGTTGTGGGAAAGCACATTTTAAAGTGTAAGTACCTGAATTTAATTTTATTTTCGGCCTCAGCAGTATACCCAAGGGCCAAAAGTAAATTCAATTTAAAGTGGTTGCAGTTTAAAATGCATTTTTATAAACTTTCGCAAAGTGGACTTAGATTGTTTTCTCCCAGAAAGCATTCAAACGTTAGCATAATACGAAAAATAGTATTCAATGTACACATGCCCTCCCTCAACTGCCTTCAAACAAATTAAAGACTTTAATATGGTAATCACCTCACCGACAAGCTGAATCGGCTACAACAGTCTTGTCCAAAAGAATAAAGAAAATAACTGGGTATTTGAGAACAGAGTTTTAAAATCCTCATCGTATCACCTGTGTTTTATTAATGTGATCATTTACAAGCAATGCTTTGCAACATAGGTATATGATACACACCAAAATACGTGGTTTGTTGTAGAAAAACTAATATACCACTGAAAAGTAATGGATATATCAAACAATTGAAGTATATCTTGCATGTACATCTTAAAGTTAAGAATGCATGAAATGAATACTTCTTTCTTTTCAAATGAACCTTAATAGCGTAGCTCCTTCCACTCCCAGTCTTCTCACTCAGTACCACCCCAGCCTTTAGGCCATCCCAAAGCTCCTCAAACTGCGCATCCCATACTCACTGCGTCACCTGAAGCTTTTCCGTCGTGCCTAAAAAAAGTCTACTGCAGACCTCTCAATCTGAACCCTATTCTCACCAGAATTGGACCCATCCCCCCTCCTCCACACAAACCTGCCAAGTGTAATAGAACCCTGCTGTACATGCTGTCCTATTTTTGATTACACTCTGACCTTCGAACACAATCCCGTCACTCACAAGACGTACTCTTTCCGACACTCCGGCAGTTGCATATCATCTAACCTCATCTATCTCCTGCTTTGTAACCGATTTTACCTTCTGCGTTTGAGGAACCCCAACACCCTTAACAATCTGCATCAACAACCACCGCTACTCCTTCAAATCACAAATTCCGTATCTCCACATAACTGAACACACTTCATATCACGGCTGCAACTTTGACGAAACCTTTCGAGTAAGCATTCTGAAAATCCTGAACCATGACTAACCTGTCACAGTTAGAAAGAGCCTTTCCGCCAACCATGAAACCGGACTTAACTGCATGTAACCCCTACAACGCAGTCTCTCTTCGGTGCATCCTTTCTCCTTTTTCTCCTTCCTTTCGTCTCGATTTCCACTTTCTATTTATTCTTTAACTTCCCTTGTTATTATCATAGTCCACTTCTCTAACCTTCCCTCTCATTCCTTTAAGAAGCCCCTTACCTGCTCCAATAACCTCCGCACTGGTTACAGATAGCTTGGTACAATTTGTCGAGCTTTTTATCTTTCACTTTCCTTTTAGCCTTTGACGAGGGCACGTCACAGCGGCCTGTGTCCTTTGCAGTTTTATCTCCCCTGCTTTATCACCTGGAGATGCCTAATTAAATGAAATATTGTGGATAATTATCAAATTTACATGTTTATTGTAAGCTAGCTTGTCACCTCTTTTTTTAGTAGCATAAAAAAACCGCAGCTAATTGAAAGAAAATTGAGAGTTCGGCTTTATAACTAGCGTAACCAAGGTAGAGAATCAAGAAATGAGTATACAAAATAAAATCGGAAATAATACCTACGGAAGTTATCGTTGAGAAAACATCCTTTATGTAGCATAGATACATACAATGATTAACAAGTGGTCGTGCTAGAGCCAGGATGTAACACTTGGAGAAAAATGCATTGTTGCTTGTTGATGCGTTATGAAAACTTCTACAATAGTTAACACTATTAACAAAGTCTACCTACGAACTATATACATAAATTGTTCTACTTTTGAAACCAGAAAAATACTAGAAAACTCACAAAATGTCCTGTATCTGCACTCAGTAGAGGAAAATCTTCGAAGATTTTCGCTGCAGCGACCTTATTTTGACGCATTGTTTCACGAACTGGAAACTTGTCCCGGAAAATTTGCTCCATTTCAGCTTTGTCGCTTTCGGTGAGTCGCTGATAGTTCATCCATGATACACTGAAAATAAGTACCATATGATTGTCCGGTAACACAAGGAAACAAGTTCGGAAACAACTTTTTACATTCATTCGATAAATCAATAAGTGTTGTTGTTTATGTTATAATTTTAAATAATTTCACACCTTCCTAAGTTATTTTTAACAAATAGTTTTACCGTTTGAATTTTTTATTCTCGAATGGAAAAAAAGCTGACCCCGGAAGGACGTCGAATGTTACGTCATGCGGTCAAAAATCAATGAAATTATAAGACAGAGAAAAACCTTGTTGCTATGTTATATACCACGAATATTGAAAAGTTTCCTTTTAGGTATTACTGTATCCTTTATTTAGGACGGGGGGTTGACTGAAGGGATAACATGAAAAAGATACGGTACATATCAGCGATGAGATGTAAAAAAAAATCCGGGGTCCCGCTAGGCTCCTCCAGAAAATAAAGGAAACATATGAGGAGAACCTACCAACTCTCCTTCCCCCCTGCTAAATATCCCCAACGGAATCATAGTTCTTTAGAAGAACTATGGCCGGTTCGAAACCGACGGAATTTCAAACTAGTGGAAAATTAAATCGTGGGCAATTCTCTCGTCTAAGCGAACTGCGACAGGAGTGTTCCCTTGAATAAAGATTAAACAAAATAAATGAATGAGGATTCCAAACTTTTAGGTAGGACCTTTAAGCGAAAGGCTACTCTCCTGACTATGATGAATACGAAACATACAATTTATTTACAAGAATCGCAGATTGAAATTCAGCTTAAACACACTGTCTCTATGAGTGACAGAAATTCAACAGTCTTCAAAAATATTTAACCAGCTCAAATTTACTTATACAAATGAATGATAAAATTTCACTACTCAATTAATATATCCAGCCATTAATGAAGCCACGAAGTCACAAATGATTACCAACTCGGGAAATTACTCATAACGAAACGAAATCAGAGAACCGACCCAGTAGAACGTACTATAAAATATATTCGGTCTATCCTATCCTCTAGGCAAAAAAAAAAAAAAAAAAAACAGTGAACAGGAAAATTATTTTGATCGTCAGCACAACTGCTACGAATGGACTTGAAATAATGCATCACGATGAAACGGAACACTGGGCTTCTATACATACAACAAACTACCTGCGATGATCATAAAAGCTACCTAAAACATTGTTCCCGTGAACTGCCGTTGTCATGGACAGGAGGAGAGGAACTCAAAGGTAACCAGACACAGCTTCAAGCACAGAGAGAAAAAAGACAGAAAAAAAGATCCCCTCATGGAAACACAAAAAATTCAATATTAATGGCTGGGTTGGCAAAAGAGAAATATTAAATAAGTGATTACAATTGACATATAAAGTAATTAAACAAATCACAAGAAATCAAACTATATCGTTATCTGCATATGCAAATGAGATGTCTAAAATTTGAATATTGATATGCAAGATATAATTAATTATTAATAATAAATAATTAATAAAAACAAACAGTGTAGAAGCGCTGTTTCTAGACACCTTCTACAAAAATATATCAAACCCTGACAAAAACAGTATAATTTTGCAGTAGGAGGAAAGAAGTGACATTATATTTGGGAAGTTATATTTAAAATTCATCAGACGGAAAGGTGACACTTCTAGTATCTACCGGGCACCAATATAGATCGACTTGTGACATTTTTTTGTGAAATGAGCATGGTTTTATAATGCTTCTTAGCAAACACGATTAAAGAAGAAAAAAAAAAAAAAACGAGTTACTTTCTATAACGAATTCTTGTTAACCATTTTGTGTTTTTTGTACTTGAAAAGAATTACTGACTTACATGTCCAAATGGTGCCTTCTCTTACCACCTTGAGGCATGGGAAAGCAGCTACTATGATTTGTGCAGTCTTTCTGCTGACTACTCGGATAGCTGGAAAAGAGACAATTGGTTACTCTTCCAGACGTATATTTGCGTTCTATTAAAGTGAATTTTCTCTATTGTTGTATTTCCTTAAAGCTTTTTACATAAGTACAATGGCAGAAAAATGCTACCAAGTGAATGTGTTTCACGTACGTTTCTAAATCAAATGGCTCCAAATAGTCTAAAAATACGTGCTTAATGAACACATATGTCTTGAATGTCGAGGGACTGACACGATGGTTCCTTAAAGTAACAATTCTATTTTCGAAATCACCCGTAGGATCAAATCCCGGAGTTAGGTTAACTTTGCTAAAAGCTTAAAAAAAAAAAAAAATAAAAAAAAATAATGTAGTTTTGGGCCAAGCGTTAAATTTAACGGGCATGGGGATGTATAACTAGTACAGAGGAAAGCCGGGAGGGTAATTTAAGGTAAATTTAAGACAAATGAAGGAGAAAAAAGGATAATACTTACAGCTTATAGTTTTGTATTAGATCACACATATTCATATATAAAAAGTCACTATATTTCGTGTATTACACGTTTTCAAATATAGAAGAAGAGAGCGAAGTTCATGTGTTCACAAAGTACAAGTTTGAAGAGACAGTGGCGAAACGTAGCGGACAAAGCATCAAAACTGGAGAACAACTGACTGCTGTAGCGCGTAGATTTCCGGAACTTGAAATAATAATAACTGTATAGCGTGTAAGTTCAAGGTGGGATCGTGGATGGAAATGTGTTGAAAATGAAGTCGAAAAGGGGAACTTGAGTTATTGAAGGTTAAGGCCAGGTTTTATTTTCGCGCTCAAACTGTGAATAAAGGCATTCTCCCACAGACTGCGTGTTGAGGTGTTGGTCGTAGGGGGTAAAATGTGGATTATGGTAACCAGGAAAGATAGATCAAAGTTGATATTGTGGGACTCGTTGTGCAAGGAAACTGGGGCATCCGGTTTGTTGGTTCTACAGAAGTGACGATGGTAATTAATTCGAATGTTAAGAGCACAACTTGTTTCCCCCACATAAAAGGCATCACAGAACTTGCAGGTTAGGATGTATATAACATTAGGGGTGTGGAATGTACCCTTGGGATTGACGGTGTACCGGCCATGTGAAGTATTGACAATGATTGTGGGAGAAGTGATGAAAATGGAGCAGACCTTATATGGGCGCCGCTTTGGGGTGGTGACAAGGAGGGATTCGTACGGACCAATATGTTTCTAAGATTAGGTGGATGTTGAAAAAGTAATCTAGTTTTGGTGGGTAATATTGATCTTGGGTCTGGGTCAGATTGGAGAATGTGGAAATTAGAGTGTAGGATTTGTTTGACCTTGGTTAGTTTAAAATGGAACTCTGTGATTAGAGACGGTGGGTTTTATCTTTGAGTGGGTTGAGTGTGTGACGATGCACGGCGGATCTGTTTGGTTTCAACGTTAGAATGGTAGCCTCGGTTGACTAGAACCTCCTGGAGACCAAAAGATCATTTTTTTCTCGTAACTTCCTTCCACGACTTCTTGTAAGAACCTCACACTAACTCACAGATTAATTGTTACTGTGACATTTTAATGACGAGGACTCAGGAACTTATTGCAGATTATCTGACTTGGAAACGACTTCATTCGCTAGAGGCACCACCTGCTACTAAGTAGAACATAATAAAATAAGCGTGGTAACTCTCTCGCCGTAAAGCTGGCAAAATTAACAATGTTATGAGGTAACAAAATATGCAATACCAGCAAATGCACAAAGCACAGTTATTACTCTTTTACTTAACCACGAGGGCACGTTTCCGTTAGTGGTAGCCATGTTATTTATACATTTACAGAAGGAATGAGATTTATTTAAGTACAAAGGTAAGTAAATTGCACGAGGCAATGTTTTTTCTGATTAACATGATATCTTGCGTTTTGAAATATGTGTTCAAGTGCCCTTGCTGTAGCCTTCTGAATTTTTCTTTGGGAAAAAAAAAATCTCAAAAGAGCCATTTCTTGTTGTTGTTGATCAGTACTATTAAATACTACATTCGCAGAAAAGTACTACTGTACTTTAAAATTTTAAATAGAAACAGGGTTTCCGTTTGCTCCCCTTGAAGAACAAGCACTAAATTTGGAACATCTTTGAGAAATATTTTTCGATAGCTTAAGAATCATTCCATGACAAATCTTCACAGCTCCTAACATGACCATCTCAAGATTTGCATGAAAGTTCGTAGCATGGTAGATGCATGTAGTAATGTACGTATGTAAAATAGCCTATTTGTACTCAGTGATACACGGTATTAATAGAGCAGGGTTGCCAACTTGAAAAAACGTAAAAATTAGTTGTACAAGATCAACAAGAAAAAATCAACTTGGCTTCCAACGGCGGTAGAACATTCTTCTTCGGCTTGTTTTGAAGCCAAAGAAACAGTTTAGATAAAAAACTATTACAGAAAATATATTGCAGGTTTCATTTCAAGGTCACATGATGTAAACTTGAATATCTAAGAAGATGAATCTTGCCTATATTTGCTGGAAGTTTCATTTTGTGATGACTTTGGGAAATGGAGTAAAAAGAAATATCCAGTATGGACTTGAACCTTCTTGCACTAAACACGCTTAGTGTCAGGTTGAAATATGTCTGAAAGTCTCTTGCTCGCCGTGTAGTTACAGTCTGGCAGAGTTAGAGTATCCGAAAACCCTCTCATCTACACGATATATTTGTTGGCATACTAATTACACATGTAGCTGCCAAACGGTAACGGTATGAACTATCGAAAAGTGTATCCTCTAATGGCTATTCAAAATTTAGCTCTTGTTTTCAAAGGGCCAAATTAACCACAGTTGCCATTTTAAATTTAAGTACCAATTCCCCCCCCCCCCCCCCCCACACACTGCTGTAGTTATTTCTGGGACGCCACTACTTCCATCACCTGTGCATGTGCACTTTGGTATGTACTTTTTTGTTTCAAAGCTCTACGTGCAATAGAAGTAGAATTAAAGGATGTGGAATGTAGACTCAGAAACATATTTTTTTTCCTAGGAAGAAAGGTTCCGGTACTAACTATGAATTTACATGACAATTTATATATTTACATAATCTTGACAATTCATTTAAGTGAGTGAGTCAAAAAGGTGCCAGAGCAGAATGACCGAACTACTGCGTTTAATTGAACCCGGCGCGATTTGAACCCGTGACCACGCGCACAAAAAGCGAGCGTTCTGACTCTCGGCCACCCCGAGGTCATTCTTGGATTTGAATGTCATTCAATAAATTTGTGGGATGGGTAGATACAGGAGTGAGAAGATATCGGTCAAGGCTTTTATATTAATATATTTACTATGAATGTTGAGTTTGGTAACACAAGGCAGTTCCATACTGATGTGAGCTTTTAGGACTACTTTTTACATAAGTAAATATGATTTAAGACCAAAACATGTAGGTCTATGCATCAAATTGTATTCTTGTGTTGCCTGGTTTTGAGAACTCTCGCCTAGGACAGAAAACTATCTTTCAAGCAAGATTGAAACAGGATTCAAGCAGAATTGAACAGGCGTGTCTTTTTTTTTTATTTTCGTAAAATGAAAGATATCGGACAATCTTACTAGCTTGCTGTCAGGCTGGGTTGACAAGTTTAAACCAAGGTGGTTTAAATCTTATTTAAACTAGACGGTTTAAAAGAAACGTTCTCACCGTTTGTGGCTGTGAGAACTTCATTGTGACCATTTCACATGTTAAACCATCTGCGTTAATTTTATATCGTTTTCGCATTGTAGTCAAGGGGTCCTGTGTTCGATTCTCGATGGGGCGCAGAATTTATCTCAGGTGCAAACCGAGTAGTAGTTCGGATTCCACTTTAAGCTTCAGCTGTAGATCCCGTCCTTCATAACCCCGCATGCTTCATAAAGACATTATGGATAAACTTATTTCTATCCATATGTAATATAAATAAATACAGCAAAGTATTTAAACCAACATACCTGGTTTAAAAACAGTTTTTTAAACATGATTTTTGGCAACTCTGTCAGGTGATTGTTTCGAATATTGATAGTTTATATCGAGCGCGTTAAATCAAGAATGTAATGCAAAATCAGGCGGTAATGCATAAGAGTATGTTTGTTCTTGCACTCACATCCCCTCTTGATTTTGTAGTGTGCGCATCCGAATTATACATAAGTTATAAAGTAACCATTAGGTAACGTGCAAGGGATAAACACATGCAGTGTGTTTTAAACACCATGCAAATCGCGTTGGTCCTATAACAATAAAAACATATTTAACCTAATTTAACTAAGCCCTCTTCGTCTGCTCGAGATAGTATCCGCTTTTTTTAAAAAAAAAAAAATGTACGTGTCATTAATAACACGAAGTGTCAGCGGAGGTATTTATTATGTGTCGATCAACTTGAGTGTGCATTTAACGAAATGATAATGACACACGGCTTTTCGTGACACCTTTAGGATTGCTAGTTTTGAAATATATTAATTATGACCTTTAGGCATCTAAGACTGAGCCCTGGATACGGAAGGGAAAGGATTCCGGGAAGGAAACGCCAGGGTCTAAATTTGCCTGGCGGGATAGGAAAATCCGTCAGGATAATTAGCCGCTGTTACTTAACCCACGAACTCCCGTATGGGAAGCCAACGCTCTACTACTGTGTTAAGGCTGCTTGGTTTCGATTGCTGTTTTTTATAGGCCTTGCTGTGATATTTACAATGCATCAAGTTGTATAGAGCTTATGTATGGTTCAATAGTTGGCGGAAGCTACGGGCCACAAAGTAAAGTATTGTCCGTACCTGGAATTGTTGAAACACTAAATAAAATACTTTTAAATCATGGGACATATTATAGAAAAGTAAGAGGTGCCTTCCGCATTGACTGCACTCACATGGAGTGAGTGTTGTGCAACAGATATAAGGGGAGGGGGTTCAAACCTGAATTCAGTTAACCCACCCTCACTTGCTAATACTCCGTAGGCGTGTTTATGATTGTAGCGAAATATATCTAATTTAACTAAAAAAGTAACACCATTAATATACTTTCGTACTGTACCAAAATGATAATGTGTTGATCAAATGGAGTACGTGTTTGGTTTGTGTAACTCATTTTGAGGTTTTGGCTATGGGTAGTTTATAGAAATCTCTGTGTGAATTTGCAACGGAAAGAGTAGTATAAAGCTTACATACGGCAAAATAGCTGGCTGCCATAAACTACACAATAGCTATATTTATTACTAAAGTGCTGTGGGCCACGGTAGCTAAATCCTATAGCGCTCACCCCTGGTGCTAAGGGTCGTCGGTTCGATCACTGCTAATCTCATGTGTGCTTTGTGGTGCACAAACGTTGTAAAACGTTTCCTTCTTTTTCGTTAGTTTTTCCTACTTTTTAAGCTAGCCTTTTGTAAGATCCCTGCATATGTCGAGGAGACACCCGTCTAAGAGGTCGCAGACATCAATGTTTTCATACGAAATCTCCGGTGCATAACTCTGTTCATAGATATTTCTTCCATATGCAAAAGGATCATTAATTAACTAATTACAAGTGTCTGGCGAGAAATTATCCAGATGTATGAATAATCCAGTGAATCATCCTACTTAAAGATTTCACATGAGCAATAGTTCGATTAAATAAGTATTTATCTGAAACAGCTAATAAGTGTCTGTAATTGTAATAGCGATCGTCTTCCGTCATAGAATGCTCTTGCCTTAGACATGAGAATATTATAATGTCGCTCATAATAGTCTATATATATATATAAAATCATCATCTTAAAATTTCCATAGACCACATACAAAGATTCCAAATACTACCTTACTCACTCAGTTGTGTAATAAAATGTTTTTATTTTTTTTAAAATGAAATTTAGTAGATTAAAGAGTTTAAGCAAAACTGTATTACTGTTGGTACATAGGTATTCATTTTTATTTTTATTTAAGTATTTTTTAGATGTTCACAACGTTTCATTTACATTTGTCTAACTCCTTCATACTTCTAAAGTTAGACGGTTTGAGTATAAAATGTGAAGGAACTAAGTTGAGCTAAAAGCAGTAATAATATTAATAATACCATTTTTTTAAAAACAAACATTACACAGAACTTAGTACCCGTTTTAAGAGAAACGTTTGTTTTATTTTTTTTTTAGGAATTCCTGACACATTACAAGGTTTTACATTGTCGCTGGCGGACAAATAATGTTCTTCAAGTAATATTTAACTCAGGAATGCTTGTAAATATATACGTAGATATATTTACTGGTGATATCATTAAAATAGTTTTGGATAAATATTTAGTTGGAAAATTGTTATCGGACTTCGTTACTGATGGTAAGTTAACAAAACATGTAATTATGGATATTAAACATATTGAATAGTGGCTTATTTTTTGTACTGGCAACATTTCGATAAGAGGTGTTTGTAAGGACATTTGTTGAATGGGTTTCGTGTGATATAATTGTGCAATAAATAATAATTTTTTGTTGCTGTTAATGTTGGATTTATGGGAGAGATTCAAATTTTACAACAAGAAACTATGTTTACTCGCCAATGTCAGAAAAAGACCGCAGAAGCATGTCGTAATGATGTGCTCTATATCGCTCGGTTGTTAATGGGTAGAGGCTTCAATTTGTGACAATCAGCAATGGATATGCTTGTCACATTATAAATTAATTAATATTTCTTTCCTACAAGAAATCAAGTGGTTATATAATAATGTTTACTACAAGGAAATATGTATTGATATGAAGTACTGGCCAGCCTAAATATAAATAGATATGTATTTATTCACCTATTTACTCTTTAGTATAAGTAGGTATTTCATGTGTATAATGTGTTTCCTTATTCCTGTTTCATGTTAAGTGATCTTATTATTTGATAGTGAAATGTATGAAGTATTACTTCGAAATTATTTCATTTTCTATTTGTATTTTACATTATCTCCTGCTCTTTAGATCGGCTCTAATGTCTTTGTGTTTTAATGGCTACTAGACGGCATAAGGCACATACACCATGGTTTGCGTGATAATCATAGGTGGTTTATGGATATATTTAAATATTAAACTAATTACCGTATCCATGGTAACGAAACTCATTTCTTAAAACTTATATTCACGCATCATGTGAGAATGATTAAGCCAATTATCTCGAAATTTGGTACGATTGTCCAGCTGTCTGTAAAAAAATATTTTTCCTATTCCGGGAAAAAAAAATCTTTTGTATTATCTTAGAGTACTAAGATTGCTCTTCTCAATAATCTACTTGTAACACAACAAGCACGTTTCCACAGCGTGGGAGCGTTATCGTATTTCCTGATGGCAACGGAAATTCTGACAGCGGAGCTCCAATTTGTTTATTGAGGTGCGTAGTGAAAGCTTTGATTCTGAGTGTTTTGTTTTCAGTTTACTGCCTGATTTGAACTGCAATTTAGAGGGATGGTTCTTACACTTGTTTTAGCATTATTGCATTTTAGTTGAACGGTGAAAATACTGAGGTAGATATTTTTAAAAATACAAGGGAATTGTGTGATGTTATACAGCATCATCTCTGTTCAAATAGAGTTACAGAACAGAGTGCTGCTGAGTCCCACTGTGAAACTTACGCCAGTTTGTAGAATATTTTATGTGGTTTAGTGCCTTACTTAAATTGTTTGCACCTTTTTTTTTGTGTGTGTGTGTGTAAAATTCGAGTTTTTCCCTGAATTGATAGCCCCCGCTGCCGAGTTTACAGGAACACGTATGGAGAACTATGATAAATTTAAAATGGATCAATAGAAGTATTTATTGACCTCTACTGAACAAATTGAATATACAGAAATGTTCTAAGGATATTTTAGATAATGTTAAGGAAATTGTGTGGACTTTTAAAAATGAATTTCATAAACAATGGAGACGTACTCCACGAAAAGGGATAGGTACATGCTTAAAGGTTCTAAGGGGTTGGAAAGAAAATTAAAACTTCCTAATAGTGTGTTACATCTAGTAAAATATGTTAATTCTTCTGGGGAGTCTAAATCATTAGTTTCAGGTGGGAAGAAGTTTTGTGAAGAAAGTGGCCTGTAAACTTAAATTAAAGCGTTTTAGGCCTCTTATAGAAAGTAATTATGACGGTGAATTAATACTCTCCACTCACTGCTTATTCTGGATCTCAGATGAAAAATGTGCGGCACATGTGCTTCAGTAGATAACTCAACAAGCCCTAAACGTATGTCTAGGAAAAGAAATATATCAATTCTCTCATTTTCTTTGCATACGTTCTGCGTATTCTAAAACAGGCACTCAGAAGGCACAACATGTATACACGCAAAGAGTATGGGGATCAAACGAGAGGATTGACAATTTTTTTTATACTTAGACGCACGTTTAGAGTTCGTTGAGTTACTTGCTGAAGCACATGTGCCGCACCTCTTTCATCTGAGGCCTTAATAAGCAGTGAGTGGCAAGTATTAATTTACCGTCAGAATTACTTTCTGTAAGAGACCTAACTCGTTTGAATTAGTTTGTGGACCACTGTCTTCACAAAACTTTCAAGATCTACCCACCTGAAACTAATGGTTTGGACTCTCCAGGAGAATTAACAGATTTTATTGGATGCCATACACTATCAGGAAGTTTTAGTTTGCTTTCCAAACACTTAGGATCTTTAAGCATGAGCTAGGAGAGCATTGTCTCCTTCGTTTATCAAATTCACTTTTAAAAGTCCACACAATTTGCTTAACATTATCTAAAATATCCTTAGAAACATTTCTGTACATTTTTTTGGTTCAGTAGAGGTCAATAAATATTTTTATTTATCCGGTTTTAATTAATTCATTATATTTCTCCATATGTGTTAACTGTGAACTCGGCAGTGGGGGCCATTGATATGGCATGTGAATTTCACGTAGTAAGCAACTTGTGGGTATGCATATTGCATTATATGCCTTGGTAATGACTAAACTAATCCTACAAAAGGATTTTTATGTTTCTGTGATCTTCACAAACAATCTATAAGCGTATAAACAAATTAAACTTATGGATATAGATGACAGCGTTGTTTTGACATGAAATGGCGACCATCATTGGGACTCTTGAAATGGATGATTGTAGTCGAGTAACGTCTGAGGAGGAAGCGTCAGAAGGAGAAAGGATGTCGAATGCTACTAGAAGGAATACAAAGTTTACGCAGGAAAGAAAAAGGAAGATGATGCTGACTTATTTGAGTAAAGATGAGGAAGAAGTAAGATATAGTACAGCTGAGAAAGGAGGTGTGAAGTCTGTTCAAGAGATACAAAGAATGTTAAGATATATCTGGTGTAGTAAAAAGTAATCCATTATTTTTGCATGACATTGAAGGCTTGACTTACCATAGTTAGAATGATCCGATTTAGGTCACATATGCGCCGTTTTGTTCGATAACGTGTTGCCATTTGGAAGGTAATATCATGATGCCTCTCTCATAGAAGCCCTTGTCCCTATTGGCAAAAAATTGAGACAGTCGATTTTCACAAGCCTCTCTTGAAGCGAATTTTTCACCAGCAAACGTGTTCGCCATGGACAGGAACAGAT
>JAGDQP010029965.1:8678-22961 GCA_022664845.1 Lepisma saccharinum | reverse complement strand
TACTCACCTACTACGTGTTTGGTTGGTAGTAAAACAAAGATTTTATCCCTGGTTGGGATGATATTTAGAATCAATAATCTGGGATTAAAAAATAAGGCACCAGGAATAGTCCACGGCAAGTCGAACACTGTCCCAGTAGCACACAAAAGTTGAAAAACCTTGGACACAACGTTAGTATCGAAACGTAATATTAACGTTGTATATGTACCTAAATGTTTGCCTGGTTAACGGTTTATTCGACGGGTGTTAAAAGAAAGAAAGAAACCACTTCTAATAAGAATATCCCAAATGATGGACTCAATAACTCAAAATACATAATAGAGAACGTGATATTCTAAAACTACTCCGATGCGTGCAGTACTATAACAAAACCCATGTAACAGATACTAATCCAAATATGACTACCAACGCCCGAATAATAATGTACTAGTACCATAATCAGAAAACATTCTTTAATCTTTCAATTCGACTAACAACACTAACTTCAATATAACCCAATCTAATATAAAGTGTTTCATGCAGGTTATCATTCAACATGCAGTCTGCTTTCATTAGGTTAGATTCAATTAGTCAAAATGATTTGCGCACTTAGTAAAGAAATGCCGAGAACATTGTAATCATATTGTAGTCAGATTCCCTACTTAATTTTTGGAGCAATATCCAATTTCAACACAGACCAGAAGCACCCAAAGTATTTCCAATAGCTATGTGCAGTCCAACACATCCTATTAGTAACCCATCGAATACATGTATCACTATATGTCTCTTGCAAGATACTAATCGTAATAGATTCTTACCGATCTTGAAGGAAATATTGAAGTTACTACAACTCATTAAAACGAATGTCTCTTTTGAACGTACAGTCATTTTCAAAACCTTATACACCATTATCTGTTTCTATAATGTTTCACAATGTACCTGATTTTAAACAAAAGACGAAGTACAACACTTTCGTTCTTCCACTAAAAAGTATAGCATCAAATTAAGTTCTTACTAAAAAGATAGTTTACCTTAAGCTCAATACCAAATATTCCAGCAGTATCCAGCGTTTTTCAAAACGTTTGTGTGCTACTAGGAACACTTCGACATATGAAATGACATCATGCAAAATGATCATCTGTTAGCAACATGTCCTCAGCACCAGTCCCGTACCAGTTCTGTTTGTTCATTATCTCTCCTATCATCTATACATGCTTCTAGGAAACGTTGCCGCTTTCTATTGTGATGTTCGTGTACATCTGTCTTATTATTTTATAATGTAATAACCCTTTTTTAACTTTTCGACCTTTATAGATAGATAGATATAGGTATAGCTACATTACTGGTTGGCAACATAGACATTCCTCGACAAAACTTCTCGATTTGTTTCAATTCTTTGCTGAGACCATGCCTTTGGCACAAGATTTCTACCTTTTGATTTGTGTGTTAAGTATCTATACTGTATATCCTGAACATGTAAGTAACCTCTCTTCGTACGTCATCATTTGACAACTTAGCCACTACTTGGATGCTATGAATAAAAATAAATATAATACTTATGAGTACATACTTCGAGTATAAACACGTAAGTCAAGTTTAAACTTTAAATGGCATGAATAAAACGAAACTGAGCATATACGTAAGTGCAGAGTATTTACTCAAGTTCCCGATGCAAGCGCACTTTACTGAATACAGTGTCGAAGGAACATTTATAATATTACTGATGCTAATTGCATTAATATAGTAAGGAAATATCATCGTGTACTTTCGGAACCACAAACTACCGATACCAAACCAAAGAAAACAAGAGGCATTGAAAAACGTAAAGGAAGAATTGCTTAAATTAAGTGGAGAAGATTAAGGATAATCAAATAATGAAAAAAAATTAAAGAACATGAAGAGAAAAACGGAAAAAGAAAATTGACATGAAAAAAACAACAACCTACCAGTAATATTAAATGAATGACAAACACTGTTGTATTATATTCTACTGCGAGGCTTAAATCCTATCATAACCAAATTTAAAGGCTTATTAAATTTTACAAAATACGTAATATTAGATGATATAATAATTACTCATTTAAATGCATGCTACACGTCATTCTGTGTATCGTTTCTCGTCCTGCCGAAGGAGAAACGTGGTTATTTAGACTGGGATCGGAAGGACGTGACTTAGAAAATAAAAGATGAAACGAGAGGTTTTCATAGACAAGAATTTCAGTTTCATGATCAATATTTTACAAAATTAGACGCTTAACTCACCAAACACGATGATGTCCGGAAAGGAGTTAGCGCCGTAATCATTATTCCTTTTACATGGTTATATAACAATTTATACAGTCATAAATACGCAAACTACCTGTTTTATTAAAAGGTGGATTCTTGTCCACTATTTATTATGTATTATGTAGGAAAAGCAGTTACGTAAATGTATGAAATGACAACGTCCATGCGTTGAGGTAAATGTCATTTAAGAACTTAGTCATACAGAAATTATGAATGTCTCCAATATTGAAGTAACCATGGTGCTCGGTTCGAAAGTACCGGGGTTGGCATACATGTGTACGACTTGTTTGTCTCTGACGTCGAAGTTTGCGAGGAATATATTTCAGCCATACATAGCCCAGCCCGGATGCTTCGAGCAGGCAGGGTAGGCTTGGCTTACTAATTTGTTTATTAGCAAACAATGGAAATACATGTCAAAAGCTTTTGCTAGTTAGATTAATTGTGGGATTAACAAACTCTATGGCTCACGGAACTCGCAAATTTATCACAGTAGTAATAATCATGCGCCATTGGATTCCACCCTGTTCAACATCAAGCTAGTTTTTACTATGAACATCTACCTCTCGAAGCTCTCTTCTAATATTGTCATCCCAACGGCTTCTTTCCCTCTAGCCACGATGGAATATAATCTTCGTTTCTTTTCAATTCGAGCTACAACTTAGCTGCTGCCGTGGTTTCATTCTTCTTATAATGGCGGGTGAATCAAACAGTCTATCATTTTGATGCCTCCTCCATTCTGCAGTCGTCTCGTTCCGTTTCGGCCCATATGTCTTTCTCAAAATCTTATTTTCAAACACACGCAATTTATGTTCAACTGACAGAGACGTACTCCAGCTTTCGAAATCGTAACGGACTATAGAGAGAATAACCGTTCTATACATTTTCAGTTTCACCGTTTTCTTTATATTAACCGCGAGGTTAGGAGTTTCAGGACTGAATACAAACATGCGTTGCCCAATGCTAAGCGACATTTTATTTCTTCCGTGAGCTCGTTCTTGCTAGGTACATATGTAGTATTAATTTCTTTATGGTCTCATTCTTAATTATTGGGTATATATTTACTTCGTCCTCTGTGTTTTGTTTTGTTTTGGTGTATTTTGCTTTCTCTACATTCCTCCACCTATCTCATTGCATCCGCGTATGTGAACAGTTGATTCAAGACATTTGATCCTTTTTGTCCTCTTATATAAGAATCGCATTTTCTAACGTAAAGTAAAAGAGTAGTGGTGGCAAGGCGTCAATCACCTTGTTTCAATCCGCTTCCGCACGTATACACTGCTTATGGGATCGCTGAGAAACATCGTTACTAGTGATTGATGTATTCCAAATCGTACTAGGATATTGTGAAATAGAGTAATAGTTAAATGTATTACAAAAAATATTAATATCAGAAAGACTCGTAGGGACTAAAGAAAAAAATAGACACTAAAAAGAATGCAATGAAATAATTGAACTGCATGAAAAACTAGCTTTGAGATTTTTTAAAAAAATCTGGTAAGCTTTACTGTATGTAGGGTTATTTGGAGGAGAAACTGCTACCCTAAAAACAATTTTACCTGAGCATTAAAGGAATCACTCTGAAGCTGAAGATGAGCTGGCTGTTGACATGTTCATATGTGTGGAAGCTTTGAAGGCACCTGACACCTACCGGTCAAAAATACATAACAAGAATTAAGTATACGTATAAATATAGCATCTTACCCCGATATTGTGAAAAATGCACTTGGAACGACATAAATTGTATCATATTCCAAAAATAATCACATTAGTACAAGCACATAAATGGGTCATTGGCATACCAAGATTTACCAGGTATATTACTTATAAATTAATAAGTTGGGTAGTTCTAATATTGGTAGGAAAAGACATTGAAAGTAATCAGTTCTATCATTAACTGCTACATCATAATAAAGCCACAATAGTTATTTTAATTATCCATTGGGATTGAAGAAATAATTTCTGATGATAAACTGCTCTTGTACGTGAAATTTTGGAGCTCTGTCAACATTTTCGCAAACACTTTCGCACCTACAGCTTCACCAGCGCACTTTATTCCAAAATATAATACATCTGAACTACCGATGTTTTGACCACCTAAATTTATCCCTTAATTGCGTCAACCGCTTTTATGCGTCAACAGCTTTTAATCGTCAACCGATTTTATGCGCTTACGCTAATATTCACAGATTGCGCGAAGCCCAAGGCAATTTCAAATGTGCCCTGCAGGTTGCGTGAACTGTTTATAAGCGCCAAACCAACTTTTTAATATTTCTGTCATCTATGTAGTGTAAGGTGTTTATAATATTCCTTAGTGAATTATTATTGGTCACCTGAAGTAACCTATCCCCCCCCCAAAAAAAATAAACAACAGAAAAATATGTAGAAGTGATAGGTAATGAATGGGGCACCGTGGCTAAGAGAAAGTATGTGTTGTTGTGATGAATTGTGACGTCATAGACAATCCTGAACTATATAGCGACAGGAAAGATAACTCATATTCAGTTAGTAGCTATGAAGGAAAACGTATCTTCACGTTACGAGAGAATAATATTAGTTTTAACATTTTCTGTTCTAAAATAAAATTTCAGAGATACGATTCATAACCATGAAAATGACAACGCAACACATACATGAAGCACCTCGATATATGACCATTTATAATACTATAACTAGGGCAGTAGAATTTCGTGTTTACATTTCATGAGTAAAAATGTTGAAAAATCGTTAGTAGAAGACTAACAAAATTAAAAATTGTTTTAATAACATTTTATAACTTAGGCATAAACCTTGTACTAATGTATTCTGCTATAAACCTGGATAAAGCACATTTCTTTTGAAATAATTATCTGCTAATATTGTTAATTATATATTTTTTATTCAAGTTTATCACATACTTCCGCCACTTTTGCAAAAACAAGTATCAAAGCTTTAACAGGCACATGTACAACTATGAAATAAATTATTTCTTAATCATTCAGCTGAATTTTCATAAGACACTGATAAAACAACTCCAAATTTATCATGGTCAGATTTGTTCGACTGTTGGGTTAGTCCACATGAAGACTTTGAAAACAATCCCTCACAGTCTACATTTGAAACCTTGATTTGCTCTGTCCGATAGCGATATATTTTTGCTGGAGTGATATTTCATGTGTTCGACTTGATTTCAGAAAGCCTTTCACCACGAATACTGCAAAACATACGATGAATGGCCTTGTGATAATGTACGAGTTGTTTGAATTTTTCAGTTAAATGGCAAACCATGCTCGTGTGCTACATTTTAACATTCTCTGCGCTACGCGAATCCGATGATGGGCTTTGAAAACCTAATTATCTTATTTGTGATTGTTCAGTCTTTATTTTCGTGAATGAATGAATAAAAAATGGTATAATTTCTTGAGTAGCACAGAATCAGAATTAGTGGATGGAAGCAAAATTTCCAAGTTTTGCGAGTTTATCGTGAGTTAAAAGCAAAATGTTAACAGCTATGTATCTACTCCATGCGATTTGAGGCGTATGTGCAAACAAAAGTATATGTCCTATCTTTTAACACGGTATATAGACTTCTGTTGGTGAATACACCTCATTTCATCAGGGTTTAAAATTTTAGCAAATTCGCGAGTCGCGAAATTCTACTATCTCTCCTGATAGATAACTTTTCAGTATCCAGCTCAATCGAATTTCGAAAAAAATGAACCACCCTCATATATATTTCATTTTGTTATATATTTTCTCTGAAGTTATGTTTGTATAATTATTGCTAATTGTTAATACTAATGCACATTTGTATGTATTTACGAGTTTTTCAGTCCGTTCTTTGGTGGCTGGTTTTAAAGCGTGGCATTTAACTACATATGTCAAGTCCATTAATTAACAGTTGCGTCGGCGTTGGAGTAGCCTAGCAAAGAAAAATTTCAGCACCGATTTCCAACTATTGTCGATATTTTTCTTGTCATCAAAGATACTGATAGTGGAGAAGAAGAATCTAATTATCAGAAATTGATGATATTATACGAGCAACTATGGGCATCGTTAGTTGACAGGCCAACTTTAAATTTATTGAGAATTCGTTTAGAGTGAAAAAAACCGGCTTTAGTAGTTTACTTTATTTCATGTAATTTATTAAAAAAAAATGCCTTAATTGTTATAAATGGAAATATAAGTATGATAAGAAATCGATCATTTGTGTATTATTTGGTATAATGAAACTCAGTTCTACGGCTAGGGTGACCAGTTCTTTGTAAGAGTATTATACTATTTTTAAAGGTTGAAATAGGCTATACTCTTTCCAATCCAAAAATATATCTAATATTATTATTTTTATAACTTCTAACATATTTTCTAATTGAATGGCCTCATTTGCAATTTGTTACGTTTGAAATTTGCAAAAGATGATAGCATAAGGTACCCTTTTGTCCACGCGTCTGTAGTGTGTAGCGTTGAGCTAAAAATGCTCAGCGGTGCATGAAGCGTACGTCCCTCCTGTGCTTAATTGTCACTGATCATCGAGTTTAGAGAAAGAGAGGCATTAAATTACAGGAGGGTAGCAGTCCGCATCATCCGATAGACGTCTTCAGCTCAGCATCCAACGCCACAAACGCTTGGAAGAAATCGCACCTTAGAAAGGAATACACTCTGTGCCGAATAGATTTGATGTTGAAGTGGTCATATACTTAGAAATAATGTCTCATGGGTTTGGTGATATTCCTTGACCCAGCAATTTCTTATTAACAATTTTAAGAATATTATCTTATTTGCATGAGCAACAAGTAAAACACGTTGATATTACGTTGAAATTTATTAATAATTATTATATTTTATGCTTATGGACATTTTTGATATTCCGAAAAATGAGCAATTTATCAATTTCACGTGTTATTTTTTCTATACCGACATTTACCGACCTAAAAAAAAAAATCTTTCTGGGATGGGTTCATTGAAGAACATTCTGGCGATTAACAAAAAAATATTGAACATTCCAGAAACGTCTGGTGTATTCTAGAACTTTCTGTAGCTTTCTAGAACATTCTATATCCAGAAGTCCAAAACATTCTTAAGTTTTCAGAATATTCTAGAACTCGCCAAGATAAATTTTAGTAATCAGCCACTTGCGAACTGTCCTGTCTGATCTGAGCCTCTGGTAATACTGTTGTACCACGAAGGAGCAACATGCAGTAGTAGTAGTAGTCCCAACATGTAAATGTAGTGATTATATTTCATAGTAAAACTAAGACTTTTGAATCCACTAAAATGGGTGGATATATTAGCTATTTCTAGTGAAAACAGTATATTTCTTCAGAATTATTATTATCTTGTACGTGTATTATATTACCATGCAAAATCTACTATGAACTGTGATATTAAATTCTTCTGACACAAATATTAACCATTTATTTAGAGAAGTGGCAAAAGTGATGATGTACCAAAATTCTGGAATCGTATTTAGTGTAAAACAAAACAAGATCAGGAATCTTTTAAAGAAACATAGATGTCACCAGAGTGCAGCATGAAAGGAATCTATTGTATTGTCTATTATACTCTTCCAAAATATATTGGAAATTGCAGCAAAAAGAGTATTGTTACATATTGCGATTAATGATCTTTCAAATTGATACTTTATTTGTATATAAAATTAAAATATGTACAAATTTAATACTCACGTTTACCTAAAAAGAGATTATAAATTATACAAAATGTCAGATAATTGCTGTTATATATGAAACATACTATATATTTGAGAAATTCTTATATTCGTCAAATAAGTATGTGTCTAAACGTTGCTTTAAATCAATCTTAAAATACGCAGAACAGTCATTGTTTTTTAATTTGGGAAACATGTCTCGCAATAATATAAGCTGCAGGGATCTGCCCCTTCTTATCCAGAATAAACATTTTCACATGTAAGGAACAAAAAGCAAACATTTGAACAATTTCAGTTTTTAATTTCACACACGGTATCACTAATTTAGTTTATATATCTGTGGAACTAAGTGATAGGGTAGACAAAAGACAATAACTAAATAATGTTTTGTCGAATGTAAAGGGGTTCATAATATGAAAATATCCTCTAATGTACCTTTTTTTGTAGTTAGAGCTGGACTACTACAGGATATCTGTATATATATGACAATGAGTAAAAGCACTGTGAAATGAAATAATTACCCACAAATTCCTAAGATTAATTTTCCATGTTTTAATACAGAAACAAAACAATAATATAATGTATTTTGCTTGGAGATTGAAAAGAGAATCTATATAAAATAAGTCAACTTCCTTCATCTTAGTGCACTTTTTAATTTATAACTCAAATACATAAAAAATGTTATGCCAAGTTTTAGGTCCTGTATTGAAAGAGTATCTACTAATATTTTAATGAAAGCAATTTAGCGTTGTATTTCCTTGAAAATGTCACTCAAAGGTACTGGGAATTTTAGGTTCAGTGTGACCTGTGGGGAGAGGGTTCCTCTGTTTTCGATTGTAATGGTGGTGAATGTCGAGAACAAAAGCAGAGAGGGAGAGATTGCTATAGTATAAATATTGGTAACGAAGTAAAGAGATACCAGACAGCAGAAAAGAATTCTCATCTTGGTTGTGTGAATGTACGAAAAAGTGGATTTCTCGTTAGTAGAAATCATTGGTTCAAAATGTGTCTTCCTACTTTACTATCATGAGGAAAATAACATTTGTTCACACAAAGTAATCAGCATTGGTATTTCTACTGTACCATATGCAAGTGTTATAATACACAGTGAAAAACGATCTGGATTATAGGTTGTCCCTCGTAAGTATTTTCTTTACAAGACAGAACTAAACTTTACAAGTTTGAGTGCATGATGTAAGGTTGTAACATTACTTTACGGTATTTTTTCGATATATGATCTTACACTTTAACACACACACTACGAAAACAGACAGAGAGCAATAGACTTTCAATTGGAGTTTGAATGCCTTGATTTATAAGGACGTTCATAATCTTGTATGACTTCAGCATTACGGTATTTTTGTATTGTATGCACTGAAATCGTATGGCGTGATACCTTCATTCATCTACTTTCAATATGGCGAGGTAATAATCTTTCCGTATGGCATCTTAACTCAAACCTTAAGTCAATTTATCTTTGGGCGTTAACGTGTCATACAGACTGAGAACACACAGGGGAAGAACCATGAAGGAAGCTTATAACCTTACAAGATTAAAACTGCCTCATTAATCAAGATCTCTGTACAATAATCTGAAGTATTTTCTTCCAGTTTCTCTTATTTCCTTAAATCGATAGTAACTTTTGATACACCCTGTATTTATAGGCCCGTACAGTGTTACAAGCAAGGTGTTAGGATATGCTAGACAAACCACTGCACTGCATGATGGGTAAAAACCCGGATTTTTATTTTTTGGGTTAAAACCCAGGGTTTAAACCCGAATTAAAACACAGGGTATAAATCCCGAAGTGTTTTTTTATTAAGAAATGTGTGCAGTTCCAGTTATAAAGCTTACTACATTATTTATTAAAAGCTTACTACGTTATTTATTGCATTCTGTAATAACTTTATTAGGTATTTTAAAACATTTTCTCATAAGGGATTTGGAGGTATTTGAGGATTACGAAGGTTAAGAATAGAAAAATTGTAGCTTTAAAGAATATTATTGGTTTCATACTTTCTTTTTACTTAAAATTTTGTCCTTAAAGGAAATTTTACCTCAGATTTTTAATGAATTAAACAATTAATATTAGATCAGAAATATTTGGATACAGTAAACTGTGAGGACAAAACTTGGGGGAATGTCTATTTTACTGACCAAGATATTTTTCTCGCCACTGCCAAAACTATTGGAGCCACCAGCACCAACATTTATCAACAAGCGCTGCCTACAAGTACTAATGTTCACCAAGTATCAACTCGACATCTCAATTTTTGCTACATATGTTTACCAAAAACGTGGAAACTTTTGTTTTAAAAAGCCATGATTTAGCTGAGCAAGTTTCAAATTTTCACAAGGTCAGGCAGAAGAAAAGCAGAACAACCCTTCCCCCGCAACGTCCTCAAGGGTTCGTAAAACACATTGAAACTAGTCTTCATATCTACCATCCCGAATAGACGAAATATACCCCTTGGGACAGGTTCCTCCGAAAGAAATACTGCTCTCATCATCATACTTATCTTCGTTATATTTCCTGAAAATTCCATTTATCTGGAAAGAACAGAGAAAATGTGACATCATCCTAAAATGAATTTAAATGTAAAAGTAAATGTTGTAAGCAGTAAGTTGTCCAATATCATTGTCATTACGTCTGTCTGACAATATAATGGAAAATAGGTTATAAAACGCAAAGAACCAAAGAAGAAAGCAAAAACAAAATCGTACTTGAAGATGAGATTCATCTCTCACGAAACGTTGTGAGCAATTTTAAGATTTTCTTATTCACGATCAAAACGTTATAAATCTAAACGCCATTTTGTTGTATTAAGAATGGCTTTTATTCTAGTAGTTCAGTTTAATAGTATTAAGCGAAATGACAGTAAATGTTTCTTAATGTATACAAATCAAAGTACATGAGTATGTTTTTAGACAAAATTCTCCATACTGTTTAACATATCCGCACTAAATTTGACATAAATATTCCTCCAAACTGTACGAAAGTTACGTGGTCCCTACTTACCCCAGTCACTGGTAAACCTCAGCATTTCTTAAGTCCGATTACTCTTTTGTACATCAACTTGGTAGATTTCGAGTCATGCACCTCTTTAATTATCCAATGTCGTCCCGGGAAATGTTTCCTATCCCGGAGTAACAAAATCCACATGTTATTTTTTATACTTACATTTATAGACATTTTCCAACCATCTCTCGGGATAGATTCATTGAAAAAACATGCTTCTTTGGTAATTATGAAAAATTACTGAATATTCCGGGAGTTTCTATGACCAGAACTATAATCAGAACTACAAAATGTGAAGTTTTAATATCATTCTAGTATGTGCCAGTAGGGATTTTGTCATTAGTCAATTGAGAACTGTCCCGTGTGTTCTGAGGATCTGGTGGATACTGTTGTGGTGTGTTGTGATTCAGTTTAATACATATTGCAAACTAAACAACATGCGAGACGATTCAAGTAACTGGAGAAAGAACCAGTACCACAAGGCCGGCAGAGGCGACGAAGAACATGAAGTAGAGGGGGCTAGTAGTAGTAGTAGTGGGAGTCCCAACATGTAAGAGTAAGGGTTATATTTCATGGTAAAACTAATACTTTTGAATCGACATAAACACACGGGCACGTAATCAAATTCTAATGAAAGCATTACGTATTTTTTTTCTTTTTTTTTTCGGATTGTTGTTATTATTATTATTATTTTGCACAAATTTGTATTTATACTATCATGCTAGATCTACTATAAAATACTATATTACATTTCGGGACACAAATATTAACCATCTACCTAGAAGTGACTAAAATGAAGTTGTCGAAACATTCTACGGTCACATGTTATGTAGAACAAATGAAGCAAGTAGTCATAAAGACAGATGATGTCACGAGCGTTGCACGAAGAAAATCTACTGTATTGTCTTTCATGTTTTTCTTAAATATATTGGAAATTGTCACAAGAACAGTACTGTTATACACAATGATTATTCCTCTTTCAAACTGCTGCTTCATTTGAATGTTAAGTTAAAATATGGCCCACGACTAGATAAAAAAAAACATATTATACTATGTAGTCAATTAAATTGAATAATTTACCTTTACAGTCAAGTATTTTGTGTTATTCTCCCAATAGTAAAATGATTTAACGAAGATAGTAATTACGTGTTGGGTAAGTGCAAAATTTCTCCCTGTTTTGGTCTGAGCAAAAAAAAAAAAAGACCTTAAATAAAAATTCAAACTCTACATGTGAGTCACAATTTGAATTTGAATTTAATTTTTAAGGCCTTTAGGCAACATAAACTTAGGCTGGATATGTCAAAAGTTAGTAGAGTTCTGAACTTATAGATGGCATGTTAGTGCGTGAATCGGAAGCTATGTGATCGGGGGAATGGCTGTGAGTGTAGGCGAGCAGACGGGAGGACCATATCTAGTCGGCGAAATGGAGACCGATAAGGGGCACATCAGACGATGTTTACTTTTCGGGCCACATTCTGGGAGTGTGTGGTGAAGATGAAATGAACGACAGCACATGATGTTGGTGGTTTGGAAAAATCAGTGGCGGAAACAAAAGTTCAACCACGTTCTGGACATCCATAAGTGTTTCCCGCAGAGGATCTCGACCAAGCTATAAGAAACAACCAGGATTCAACCATAGATAATTTACCGGAAGTCTTCCCAGTATGCAGGACAGCAATTAAAATAGAGCTCGAATCGCTGGGTTTCATCAGAAAATTATATCACTGAATTCTACATCAGCTGAGTTCTACTCAACGGGACGAACGCTTCGCAACCTGTCTTTCCTTGCTTTCGCGATACAAAAATGATCGGTCCTTGACGGATATTGTCACATGTGATGAGAGGAGGTTTCCTGGATCTGAATGTAATGCGTGGAAGGGCTGTATGTAGCGTTTCTGAACCACCTCAATCGACGCCCAAGCCAAAACTCGATCTGAAAAAGATAATGTTAAGTGTGTGGTAAATGTATCCTCTGTGCAATGAACATAACCATGGACGCCGCATGGAGGATATGGATGTATCTCTCGACGCATTCCCCTCTAATGGAACGAAGTGAGGTCCCACGGCGACTGCAGTTAAGTGTGTGGTAGGATGTTGAAGGTATAATTCGCTGGGAGGTCATGGAACTTAACCGGACCATGAATACCTCTTTCTACTGTCAACTGTTGTACACACTGCGAGCATCTTTTCGATCGTAGCGGCTAGGGTCGTAGTAGTAAATGGCTTAGTTGGCAGAGCGCTCATCTCTGGTGCTATGGCTCGTCGAATTGATCCCTGTTCATGCCATGTGGGCTATGTGGTGGACAAACATCGTGTGCGTGGGTATTCTCGGATGCTCCTGTTTCCTTCCACTTTCTTTATTCCACCAATTCATCCCATCATCATCCATACGGCCTGAGCAATAGTTGCCTAAAGGTATTAAGATAAATTTAATACACAGTAAAAGTAGAATAGGATTTTAAGTTACACGCCAAATATTTTCTTTAAAAATAATACCAAACTTTAGATGATTGACGGTCGATTTATGAGGTCGTTTTCACTATTGTAAGAGTACAACCTTACTTTACGGTATGCACTCAAACCGCAGGGCATGCCAAGGCTCTAGCAGGAGCCGATGAAGAGAAACTGATCTCACATTTTGTTTTAGATACATTGATCTACTTTGCCGCTTTTAATACGGTGAGGCCACACCAGTCTTGGGTAAGTTACTTGTAAAAATGTAACGCGTTACAAGTTACTTTACTTTCCCTTAAAATGTAACGTGTTACTAACTCGTTACTTGCTCAAGAAAAATAACTGTTACCGTACTTCGTAAGTAACGCGTTACTTTTAGGTCCGAAACTTTAGGCTGCTTTAACGATACAATTTTTCGTACGATGAATCTCAGCGAAAGCAGTGTGCCAGCGTAAAAAGCAAAAAGTTATGGATTTATACCACAGCATCTTGCCCTATTGTAGCATTCTTGCTTTCACACTCTGGCACTACTGCTAAACGTAAGATTCATCGTAGCATAAATGCTGTCGTCTAAAGCGGCCTTTCGGGTATGTTTAAAAAAAAAAGATATTCTTATTATTTCAATTTTCTACTACTACTACTACTACTACTACTACTACTACTACTACTACTACTACTACTACTACTACTACTACTATCACTATTATTGTTATTATTGTTATTATTATTACTGCACATTCTGATTTTCCCCAATCATCGTAAATGTTTAGAATTGTAGGTTGATAATAGTAGCGCTGCTATATCCTTTCATGCGAATAGTTACTTTATTGGAAATTTAATGTGCTTCGCTGACTTCATAAACGCAATATTGCTCCTTCTGAATCGCTTTATGTAGCTACGTAGT
>JAGDQP010029964.1:0-22962 GCA_022664845.1 Lepisma saccharinum | reverse complement strand
GTAAAAAACATTTGGCACGTTGAAGGAAACAGTTGTGCAAATAAAAATAAATATTGGTTTTATTTAATACAGTATTTGACTTTAATAAACACAAAAGTAATTAGATAAATTTCTTGTTTCGTAGCACGGATTTGCTTAAAGTGTGTGGGGCAAGTTGACGAATTCATCAACTTGCCCCACTCAGGTGCTAGTCAACTTGCCCCGCAACGACATCTTTGTTTTAAAAAGTTACAAGGCCTTACACAAAGAGCTGTTCAGTTATAAAATGCTTTCAGTGAATTCGTGCACTATTCCAATTAATAAATTCTACAAGTATGTAAACATTTAGAAACATTTTTACTACTCTGAGAAATAAACTACAGAATAGATAAAACAATATTTTCTTACCTGCTGTACAAGACTCAAACTTCGTTCTCTTCAAACTACCATCTCACTGTGCAACCTCAAGCTTGCCAACTACTGAATAAGTTTTCACCCTTGAATCATACAGATGCTAGCAACTATGATTGATTCGTTAACTTGCCCAGTTCGTCATCTTGCCCCACTGTCATGTATTTATGTTGTATATCAATTATCACTTGCATTAATTAGCAGAAAGCAATAAAATGAATAAAACATTGAATATCGTATTGTTTAAATAGGGCTTAATACTATTTGGATGCAAAGTAATATAATATAACACTCCTAAAACAATTATAAATTATCTTTAATAAAAAAGGTCCTTTGTTTCGCATGGCAAAATTAAACACACTTACGCCTTAAAAATACCTTTCAAACACCACTATCACAGAAATTCACACAGAAGGTATCGACTGAATATAATCCACAGTAAGTTGAACAATCCTCTGAACTGCGTGTGATATCAAATTATGAATAAAATACACATTTACTTACGGCAGCAAAAATTAGATAAACCATTAGTTTTTCTTCGCCACTGATTGCAACACGCATGCGTATTACCAAGAATTGTTGGAATATAAGAAAAAATATTTCTTAAGCGATGTTTGTCGCAAGAATATTAAAATCATGCTACTTTGTTTCAAAATAAGAAGAATAGGACTGGGTGGCATATTTGCTAACATGACAAAATTGCAGCCTCCAACCTTATAATTTCTTTTAATTTATAATTGGATTTATGCTGTGGCAATTGAATGTAGTTTAAGAATTAAACATCAAGTCTTAACTTGAGAAAGCAAATTTATTGTTGATAAATTCATTCTTGTACTGGTACATGCTTCATTAACTATAATATTTCTTTAAAAGATTACATTTAAAAATCTATATTTACGCATCACAATTTGTAATTTGAAATTAATGGCTAAATATTTAGTACACATTTCTAATCATTAGTACTAATTTCGAAATTTGATACTGTTTAATCAAGATCAATAAGAACAGAATATGTTAATTTTTATGAAATACCTGCCACATCCATGTTTAGATAGTGCCATGGATGTGACATACATGGAGATGGCGTATTCACAAATTCACAAAGCATACAAGAAGCCTGTAACAGTCCCACCACATACTTTCGTTATGAACTGTTTTATTATCTCTACTTGTACTTAATAACACAGTAACAATTTTTAAAATTATTTTTTTGTAAAATTTACGTAAGTCAACGTGGTTTCAGGCGTTCAAAGAAAGCATGCAAATTTTAAAAGAATTCCTTGATGAAAACCTCCCTCAATACTGCTTCAGAGTTTCTGTCAAAATGGATGAACAGAAGTTTCGTTATGGCCTGTAGTATGTGGCCATCTGGTGTTTATTTTTAAATAAAGAAACTTTAACATACTATCCACGTAGGTGACAAATTTACTTCCAGGTATTTTTGTACAGTTTTAAACAGCAAAATGCAAGTAACAAAGACCTTTCATTTCCTAATATTTTAGAATAACAATGTTCTTACAACATAACTCTCCATTATTGCAGTATCTTGAGGAATAGTAACTACCGCAATAGCAAAAGTGTTCTTGTGGACAAACCATGGAGTTGACAATTAGAGGATTCTAATATAAATTGTTTGGCATGAATAAATAGTTTGAAAATGTGATTGTAATATGCAAGAATCCAAACGTATATTGTTGTCCTGCATCCGCTTCAACGCAGGAACTATTTCAGTCAGAAATACCTAATTCAATTCATGAATGTCTCAGATTGCTCTAAAATTTAAGAATCGCCTACCAGTGACTTATGTTTAATGACCCGCGGATTCATTAGATCTTCTTCAAGTGTAATCTCCAAAGTTTCAATTTTTTTATGTCTAACTAAGATGCAAATATTCGAAATATGCTAGTAATATTGTCTGCATGTCTATGACCGTGCTACAAAACTTGTACCATCTCTGCTTTTTAATTTTAATAGTTGGTAGGACTATTTTCTAGTTAACGTGATATCCAGACATTCTAAACTCGCATAACCATATAACACTTTTATATTATATAGTAGCACATACTTATACAATAAGAAATATCATAACTATTGAGAGTGTTCTGAGTATAATTAATACGAAATGCAACTTTGAAAACTAATTGGACAAATTGGGATGGATGTTGTATCGAAATATTTATCGTCCTTATCCCCTTATCGCTTGACCTGCAAACCCTATAGCTCCGAAAATCCTTTCTTTTAGTATTTTCAACAGTTGAAGTAGAACCTGAAACACATGCTGATTAAGGCACCTCAACACCGCTAACGTATGTGGTATTAAATCTACTTCTATCGCAACGTTCAAGAACATCATAATAACTTTTAATATTACACCCAAGAAGCCAAATTTCTTAGCTAAACCCCTTTGTTGAATTTCAGTGTCCACCTTGTGAACTAAAGCCACGATTTTATTGTAGATCTTTTCATAGTTCAGTGTGATCAATTTATCTCCTGAATCATCAGGTTCTTTAACAGATTCGCTGACGTCCTCATCTTGTGACATAACCTGTGTAATATAAATCATCTTATTAGTATAAATCATGAAATAAAAAATAAAAGTGCAAATAATGTAGAAAGAGAAGAAAACAAATATTAAATAAAGAGTAAATTAATTTTCTTATTTTTGAAATCTACACAGTAAAAAATAACTGTGTTAATTCAACACAATGCTGTGTCCCAGCTTGACTACCACTACACACATGGTGTTGATTACGGTACTGGGGGGGAAAAGTTACGACTGCAGCAAGATTTGAACATGGGTTATTTAGTTAAAAGTCTAACGTATTACCGATTTAGCTAAATCGTCAGACAGAAATAGCACTAGATTGAACAGTATAGAAATAAAAAAAAAGGTTGCTGTACCCCAAACACAAACAAAGTCTAATGACTTATGCTATGATTTAATCACTGTTCCACTGGTAAATTAGGGATCAGAATTCCCAGTCATTGAGAATATGTTCCATTTCTATGAATGCAAGCGCAGCATTTGACATGTTATTACGATAAGAAAGCACTAATGCTGCTCAAGTGTTTGGCTGTCGCCATCTTGCTTGCTTTCACAGAAATGAAATATTCTCAATGAATGGGAATTTCGGTTCAAATTGGCAAACAGAAAATGATTAAACAATGGGATAAAGTAACTTAGTTTGTTTTCGGGGTTTAGCAACATATATTTGATCCCCTACATTGTTTAAATCTATACTGTAGTCGTTTAATTCAAATGTTGTTCAGTAAATATCGTTTGGATCTGGTACTTTTTCTATCTGACGATTTAGCCAAGTCGGTAAGACGTTCAACTTCTAACTGAACAACCCATATTTAAATCTCGCTGCAGGCGTAACTGCTTTTTTCTCGCAGTGTTGAAGTAACACACAGAAAGTGGTAGTCACGCTGGGGCACAGCATTGTGTTAAATTAACACAGCTATTTTTCGCAGCTATTTCTGTTAATTCTTTTAGTTATTATTTCGCCGATAAACTGATACTTTAATGTAATTAAGAATAAGAGCGCATTCGAATATAACAATTGGACTTACAACAAAAAACTAATATTACCGATGAATACGATATGATGAATGCCAATATATACGATGAATGACATTTTAAAGTTACTTTCTGAGTTGCTATAGTAATTGCATATTTGTAGAAAGTAAAATACGTAATGAAACTGTTTTAGAAATATAAGGTTGCATAACTCGGGAGTGTATTTCATTGAAGTAATTTGAGCGGAATTTATTTAACGATATTTAACATGTTAGATGTTTGGCTTTGATGGAGGCATGTAGGTTTTTATCATCAGGGGAAAGAGAGTTTAAAAATAATGTAAACCAACGATCTCCAGCAAAAGATGGCAGCACTATCTCCGTGTATGTCTAATGTATTCTTATCGTTGCACACGAAATTTCCTTGCTGCTCCTATAAATTCAAGCCTAGAGAGTTCAAACTTTCAGGAAAGAAAGTTCTTAATTAATTCAAGAGCATTATCGATGCCAATTTTTTATTTTCTTTATCATTCATTGTTGAAATCGCTTCATTGTTGTTGTGAATATCGAAATCTATAACAATGAAGCTGTTTCAACAACGAACAGAAAAGTTAATTAAAAAACCGCATAGATCATTCTCTTGTATTGGTTATAAACTTTCTTCCATGAATGTTTGAACTCTCTAGGTTTTAATTTGTAGGTGCGGTTAGGAAATTTCGTGTAACAATGAAAATTCATTAGGCGTATACGGAGGTAGTACTGCCATCTTTTGTTGGAGTTCGTTGCTTTGGATTTATGCTTAGAGGGAACATTTCAGGAACACCATTTGGTAATAGCGGCAATAATATAAACGATTGCTTCTGGTGATAAACTGCATTGATGTAACTAGTTTTCCTTTCACTAAAATTTAATCATGGTTGCTAAAGAAGTTTTTAGACTTAAATTCCTCCTTTTTGCTCGTTTCGTTGTGATCAGGTCTGTTAACGCCTAGAAGACAACTTTGTGTCTATCAAGCTCCGACGTAATTCGTTGAATGCATTAAGCTATATTGTTTTGGGTGCTACCGTGTTGAAAACCCATGTAAACGGAGTAGTTACAGTCAGTGCATTTTGTTAAGTTTCGTGGAGTACAGTGAGAAAAGGAATGTGAATTTTTGAAATAAAATATGCCTAATTGTTAAGTGTTCATCGATTTTAAAAATTGTTTTTATAAAGAAATCAAAAGGAGTTTATGGCGTACATAATAATGTGGTTCGAAAAAATCAAACACTTATTTTGGACGCTGTATTGCAAGGTAATGTGGGATTGGCATTGATAAGAAAAATAAAACGTATTTTTAAACCGGATAACATCTTCGGATCGCGCATAGCGTCTTAATATTTGGAAAAATGATAAATTTTAATTTCTTTCGTTTTCTTTTAAAATCCCTTAATATTTTAGACGTACGAAAAAATTCTAACTTTTATTGACAAAAAAAGAAATATAATAGCTAAAATCAGACAGCTTCCGATTGCATCCATGTCTCAAAATCCACAAAAAATGAAAATATTTACTGCTTTTCGAAAATTTTAAAAATAATAACCATTTCATATTTGAAGTCCTATGGTTTTCCAGGTATAACACATGCATTGATGTTTTTTTATCAATAAAAACTTTCAGGATAATAAAGCATTTACCGTTTGTTCCATGCTAATGTGAAACTCAGAGCCCGGTCCGTCCTCTTTACACCAGCCTGCTGTATTTTGTCTTTCCTTGTACATGTAATAAAGTGATGTAAGTGTATCACCGTTTTATGATTCTAGCGGTTTGACGGTATTCTCTTCGTTTTTTTAGTGATATAAGTGTACCAGCGTTCTATGATTCTGGTTCTGTTCTAGCGGTTTGTCGATATTCCCGGTTAACTTTGTTATTTTTTACTGTGAGGATTTTTGTGCTCATATATGTGTACGGTCTCTTCTCAGAGGCTGAGATTTTCATTTTTTATTACCTGTACTATTCTTTTCTCCCGGTATTCCGGTTTCTGTGGATCACGGTTTCAGGCGTCTGGCGGTAGTGACTGAGGTTATTATATTAATACCGTATTCTAAGTTTGTCTCTAAGGAGTGACAATTTGTTTTAGTGGTCACACACTCTAGTTCTATCCAGGCTTTTGGCTGTTTGACTACTAATTTATTCTGTTGATTACATCTCTTTCTATTTTCTCTTGTCTATTTGCTTGGTAGTCCGTTTGGGGATGTTTCCATGGGAAAGAAACAATGGAGGAGACCCAACACAAGTATCGAGCTAGCAAGGAGGTGCTAACAGGCACTCTCTTGGCCCAGCTACAGGCTGGAAAGAATTCAGGAAGTTGATGCACAATAAACATCTTGCTGAAGCACTTTGTAGCACAAAGGAAACGTGAAGAATAAACGCTAGGTTTAAATCTGAGCTTGGTTAATACACCGGCCAGACCCGAATAAACATTGATAAACTTCTATGTATTACACAGAACTGATAAAATACTAGCTGACCGCAAGACTTTTTAACACCAAAAGTAATTTTAGAAACAGGAAACTAGCACTATGAAATGGATAATTTAAAAACATATTAATAAATACGATAGTAATAAGAAGTAAATGACACAAAGTTGGAGAACGACTAACTCAAACAAAATAAATCAGAAGCTTCTAGCTCACTACCACAAAGAGGAGGGCTAATAGGCACATTAATCTGTAAATGGCTAGAAAGGCACAAGTTAATGCTTAACCAAAAATCGTTAAAGCCTAGTACATTGTGAAACTACCATGTAACGAAAAATAGGACAAACTCAATATCTGCAAAAATAACTAAAAATAAACAACAACAAAACATGTGGAGACTTGAATCTCCACGTAAAATAGACCAATGAAAATCAAAACGCTCGAACACACCACAGAAAAAGTTATATCTAAGCATAAATAACGGAAAGGGCAACGTTCCCTTTATAACGGATGCTATTCCAAATATGAAGTACTCCACCCACTACCTCTCATACTAAACTTGGAGCTGGTTGTTCTAATATAATAACTGCATTAGACTTGGTGGAAAGAAATTAATGTACAAAAGCGGCACAGCTACTGGAACAATCCGTACCTGATGTAACGGCGACAAAGGCCGTTACAGTGGCATCTTGCATCTAATTTTTGCTAGCTGGAAGTCATAATTTACTAATAATATTGGTTTACATTTTGACGGATTATAAGTGGTTTGGCCATTTGGTAAGAAGAAATAGACTTGGAATCGGAAGTCCGGAGAAGATCTTTTACTTTAGGAGTCGAGAAATTGAAGTTCAGATGTACTTTCGGCGAGGAAGACGAAACGGACGATCAGCTGCTACAAAATTGATGAGGACAGGTGGTAGCAGGTCTAGTTGGAGTTAAGTTTGTCGTCCCTTCCTCCACAGAACAGTGAAGAACATTCCACAGAACAGTGAAAAACATTGCATCCTACAAGTCGTAAGTAATTAAATATAAGCATATTTGGCAGTCCGAGGAATTTGCCTGGTTGGTGCATAACTGTAGCAAAGTTTCTGCACACAAAGAAATATAGAAATTAGTCGTTGCAGAATATTTAAACACTGAATTTTTTTTTGTTGATGCTGAGTAGTTCGCCTGAGGATAGAGCTAACCAAGTGGTGTTTATAGCAGTGAAATATTGGTAAATAATTATTGACACTGTTCCACTACTGGTACCGTCCTTACAGCAGCCCCAGTGCCCGGACAGTTAAGGTAATATTTGTCGGGCGTAGATGACAGTGTAACATGTTAAATGTCGTATTCCATAGCTTATAATCAACAAACTGTGTAGCTGATAAGTTACGAAGCTGTTTTTAAAAGGAAAGTATATATAACCAGCGTTGGGAATATTGGAATTTTCAACTTTTGGACGTTCACCCTGTCTCAAGAGGTGAACTTGTTTGCCTCGTAACGTCTTTATATATTTTCCAAGAAACGGTTTCAGCAGTGTTCTTATTTACTGTTTTATTACAGCAGAAAGTTGCCAAAATTGCATGTCTATTCAAGAAGCCCTTTGGGGTAAAGAGAAGAGTGACGTAAGAATTCTACTCACAAAAGAAGTGATATCCATTTTGCGAGTGATTTTCTTTGTGCCACTATAGCGGAAATGTATTAAAATTAAGATATTTAATATCCTTCCTTCCGTCATAGTGACACGAAAAATCACTCGCAAAGTGGATATCACTTCCTTTGTGAGTAGAATTCTTGCGTCAATCTTCTCTGTACCTCGAAGGGTTTTTTATACTGATATCACGTATTTTGTAAGCCTTCCTATTAAAAAAGTGCATAGTCTTCATACAACGATTTTGGACAATGGTAGTCTCCGTATCTCGTAAACGGTTACTCCTATCAAAATAATTAGCTTAGATCTACCCGAACATGTTGGAGCTCTCAGTTAGTCCCCAAAACCTCTTGGTACCAAACATTTGGGGCTAAAACAAAAAAGACAGAGAGAATGAAAGACAAATAGTTCGATCATTTGTGAAAATTCTGTGATTTGGCTAAAAAAAGTCATAACCGTGAGCTCCTTGACCGGTTTTGACCTGTGATACACCGTTTGATAGGTATTGAAGCGTAGATTAAGATTTCGCACATTTAGGCCGCCTATATGGTTTAGGAGCATTGCTATCATCAGAAATGTGAAATTTCGATTATTTTCGCGCCGCCCTAGGTGGTCCCAGGGAGGACCTACCGACCCAATTTTCTTTCTGTCTTAGTGTGGAAAAGAGCTTTCAAATGCAAGTTCAAGCAGCAAAATCGGGCTGATATTTATAGGGGATATATATTAATCTGGCTAGATCCGAAACTAGATGTATACATTTGAATGCCCCTACCAGACTCCTTTGTCAGCGTCATTAGAGGAACTACCGTTCATGATCAAAAAGAAAGAATGAAAATCTCCTTAAATACATGTACAAAGGAAGGTAGAATCAAACAGGCTGGTGTAAAGATGAAGAACCGCGCTTCGGGTCTCATATTACAACGAAATAAACGATAAATATTAAATATCGTAAAGTATCTACTGATACAACTACATCAAGGCATATGTTATATTTTGAAACTCATAAGACTTCAAATATCAAATGACTATTATTTTCAAAATTTACGAAAAATAGTAAAACTTTAATTTTTTGTGAATTTTAATGCACCTGTGCGATCAGAGGATGATGTCTGATTTTAAGTATTTTTCTATGTTGCCAGTACCAGTTGCAACTTTTCCGCGCTATAGCACGTCTAAAAGGTTAAGGGAGTTTTTTTTTCAAATACGAGAAAACTTAAAATTTATAATTTCGGGGGAATATTAGGACGCTATGCGCGATCGGAAAATGATATCCGATTATCAAAATCTTTTTTTGTATATTTCTTATCAATGTCAATGGCCACTTTTCTGCGCTATAGCTCCTTAAAAATAAGTATTTGAGTCTTTTTTAAACCACCCTAGTTCATAATTATTGTTAACATCACGATTTATTTGTATTTCATCGTACGTAATGTTACTATAGCAAGATGTCCCTGGTCGTTTTAGACATTAACTATTCCAGTTTCTAAATTTCGTGTGTGATAACAATGTTGAGTAAATAGCGTTGTCGTTGTTCATATAAATAAATGTGAGCTATCCATCTGGAGTAAGATTGCAGTCTAAGCAGGAAACCATAATTGAAGATTACTAACAAATGTCGTTTTGTGTTTTAAAAAGAGTAAAAAAAGTTTCAAGATAATTTAAAATGATTACAAATTCTTTTCACAAGGTACATGCCATAAGATTCAGGAGATAGAAGAAAGAGGGAAGACAAATAACATTTGAGATCTATACAAAGGGGTAAATTCGTTAAGGAAAGGTTACCAGCCGAGGTTAGCAATGAACGTGGAGATCTTCAGGTGGATCCGACGAAAATTGTCGATGTGTGGAAAAGTTATTTCAACAAACTTCTTAATGTACACAACGGAGAACAAACAGAGGGATTTGAAATCCATACCGCAGAACCGTGGATTCCCGAACCTAGCGAGATCGAGATGTCGGTAAAGAAATTGAAAAAGCACTAATCAAGGAACTACATAAATTGATAAGTGCTATATGGAGAAAGCAGCAGCTCCCAAAGGAATGGAAAACCTCAATAATAGTTCCGATTTACAAAAAAAGGCGATAAATCGGACTGTAATAATTACTGCGGAATCTCGTTACTTTCAACGTGTTCAAGGTATTAAGTAATATTCTGTTAACACGCCTAAGTGTATACGTAAATGAAATAATTGGAGATCACCAATGTGGATTTAGAAGAAATAGATCCACGTTGGACCAGATTTTTGCCTTGAGACAAATTTTGGAGAAGAAATGGGAATACAATGGGACTGTTCATCAGCTATTCATTGACTTTAAGAAAGCATATGATTCTATCCAAAGGTAAAAGTTATACAGTATCCTGATACGATTTGGAATTCCGAAAGAAATGGTTCAGCTAGTGAAGATGTGTCTCAACGACCCCATAAGCAGAATACGGATAGGTAATAATATGTCAGATAGTTTCAAGGTTCGCAATGGATTGAAACAAGGCGATGCCTTGTCTCCACTACTGTTTAACTTTGCGTTAGAACATGCGATTTTAAAAATTAAAGGGGACAAAATGGGACTTTCATTGAATGGTTTGAATAAACTATTTGTGTACGTGGATGATGTAGATTTAATTGGGGACGATATAGATGCACTACAAAGCAACACCGATGTCTTAGTAGAAGCGTGCGATGAGATAGGTCTACAGGTAAACATAGATGAAACAAAATACATGATAACAAGCCGAAACACAGGGAATGAAAGAAATAAAAACAAAAGAATTAGGGATGAGTAGAAAGTAAACAAATTTAAATACTTGGGAGCATACGTAATAAACAAAAATGAGGTCACGGAAGAAATAAAAAGTTGCTTAGTATCGGGGAACGCATGTTTCTATTCAGTCCAAAAACTTCTAACATCGCGATTAATATCAAGGAAATGGAAATTAAAAATATACAGAACGGTTATTCTGCCGGAAATACTTTACGGTTGAGAAAGTTGAAGTACGACCCTAGCAGATGAACATAAATTTCGTGTATTTGAAAATAAGGTTTTGAGAAAGATATGCGGGCCGAAACCCGACGAGATAACTGGAGAGTGGAGAAGACTTCACGATGAAGAACTCCACGGACTGTACGATTCACCAGATGCTGTAAAAGTAATGAAACCACGACGACTAAGGTGGGCAGGTCATGCAGCTTGGATGGGGGGAAAACGAAGATTATATTCTTTCCCGGTTGGAAGGCCGGGTGGAAGAAGGCCATTGGGATACGTCTTTGGGAGGACACTATTGGAAGAGATCTTCGAGAAGTAGGTGTACGTGATGAAAATTGGCTTGATATTGCCAAGGATAGAATCCAATGGCGAACTTTTGTTACTGCGGCAATGAACTTGCGAGTTCCATAAGCCATAGAGTTAATTTGTTAGTTAACATGCCATAACTATAATATGAAAAGGAAATCGACCTTTGAGACCGATTTATATTATGAAAAGTTTGTGAATATTCTATAATAAATCTAAGTGCTTAAACTACACACAGAAGAAGAGATAAATACAGAACATGAAAGGCTTAAATTAAATAGAAGTTCATTTTACAAACTTTAGTAAATTCTATAAAAAATGTATGAGTAAAACTTACCCCAAGCACGGAAAGTAGAAGAACAATTATAATTTTAGCCATCGTTTGATGAAGATTTATCGTTTTTGTAACTATTCTCGTGAAACCAAATTGTTAGAATATTTCACAACAGTTCATGTAAGATTTCGGACTTTTAATTTAGTAATAGAAATTATTTTTCTGGCTTTAAACAACGTTCAAAAATATGCCCTTCTGTACGTTGGTATTCTTAGCTTATAAAGGAAAGCAGTGAAAACCTTAACACGTTGCAAGGGACAAATTGATTTATGAATTAGTTATAATATTTAAACACAATTTTACAACAATCTGTGTGCGAAATCATTAGTAAATAATGATTAGTAATATATTATAAATAAAATTTGAGTTCTTTTATGCATGTACTTTGCTTTGGGAATTAACGCAAAACATTAAAAATTAATTTGAACAATTACGATATTACAACATAAGATCCATTTTAAAATACTTTTAAATGTCAGAAATTGTAGATTCCTGTTTTTAATAAGTTATGAAATCGAAATTGATAATGTTAATCGTATATTAGTGCATTGATTAATGTGTAAAATTATTACTTAATACAATCGTTTAACCCGTTCTATTTCTCTGAACTTAAGACTTTCGGTTCATCTTTGGTTCATTAAATTCTCTTTTTGTATTAATTAAATATTTTTAATAAATTAGCTAATTTTTCGCTTAACTTTTAATTTTAGTAAGTATTCGACGTGGAACAATATTCTATAATGAAGTATGTTTTATTTAAGTGAATTGTAAGCGATCTTAGTCTTGTGGATACTAGATTATTTGTGATGAACTGAAAAGGTTAATCTAATTAAGGATTTATTAATAATAATTTAATTATGCATATTAAAGTATGTTAAATATAACTTTGGAAATGTACGAGTACATTGATGTGCGAAACAAATTCACCAGCTTGCAGAATTTGTTGAAGGATTTTAATGAGTCATATTTATTCCATATATTTTTTTGGTCAAACCTTATTTGTAGAACATCGTTAGTGAGTTTGTCTATTTTTTCAAGTTTAAAAAGACATAGGAATTTTGGGTAATCTAGATTTAGTTTCTTTGACCGTGGAAAGATTTTAAGATAGCAAACGGTTGTGAACATTCATATAATTCCTACTTTGGCTTAGTCTATGCCAATTCACCTAGTATTGCACATCACTGAATCTGAGATTCTTTTCATATTTATTTATTAGGGTGAATCGAAAAAAAAACACTTTTTTTAAAATTTTGATAACGGGTAGTGCGGGAAAGATGCCAGTCATGACAATGACTTCACACACACACACACACACAAAAAGGAAATATTTTGGACAACTCCTTCGGTTGCCGCATCGCCTTTATATTTTCACTCAACTGATAGTTACGCAACCCCCGAAACCATCTTCTATTACTTTCAATGCATTTCACAGATTGAGTTGTGGGCAGAACGTTTACAAAAGTGTGTCAGGCTAATAAGTTAATGTTTATATATCTATTTGGAGTTACAGAGGTTCACAAAAATATGCTCCTCTTTGCATAATTCGCGCTAAAAGGCGAAGGTATCAACCCAGAACTCACCACCAGGAGGTGGTTGCATTCGGAGTTCCATCCGGCCACTCACCAATAGTACATTCCGTATCAGTCAATATTTTAAAGTTGCTACACAGCGTAATCATTTTACATGTATTTCGGCATGGCTTTTCTGGACTTGAGTTTCGCTTTTATGTAAGTATCCCTGTCCAAAACCGCCCATCTTCGACGTTGCTTGGTGAGTATTTTCACATTTTTTGTTCATCTTGCGTATGGCATAGTAACCTCCACGAGCTCCATTCTGCATGCGAATTCTATTATTGGAACTCTGAGCTCGCGTATTTATCCGCATGGAAGCTCTGTTCTCTATGTGACGTTTTTTATTCGTAGCCAGGCCAAAGTTTTTACATTCACGGGAGTCGATTAACGTCAAAAGATTTTCGTGTGACTGACAGAATGTTTTCGCTGCGATATCGAGGTAGAAATTCCATAAATCCCTTGCTCAATCCCCGCATGGAGGTTTATGTCTCATACCAAACTATACAGTTACGTAAACCTCTATCACATATCTAGTGAAAAGCTAAGGGGTGGTCGGGTTTAAAATGCCTCCGTACCTACGGTGTAAGTGAGTGTGTGTGAGTTTTCATATTTTTAAAAATACTGGACAAATGGCATTTAACAATGAAATTTTGAAAAGCGTCCCCATTACTACACGTGAATGTGTACCAAATTAACTATCTAAGATATTGGCATTGTTTACTTTAGCTGAGGAATTTGAATACCCGTATTTGATGGCGTCATACGCCTATGCAATTACGGGTGAGCAAATCTCAGGTAGCTCATTTTATACACATTCACAGGTATTATTGGAGCCCCTATTCAAAATTTCATTGTTGCTTGACATTTGTCCAGGCATGCTGTTGTGAGTCAGCGTGACCAAAGCAGTGGCCGTGGTGTTCTTGTGGTGTAATGTTTCAAAGGAAATTTTCCTTTCCCTGTAGTTCTTTTCTCAACTTTTCTTTTTCTCTTCAAACGTTAGACCTATCTAAGATTTCTGGCCTAGCATTACTAATCCTGCATCTTGCAGAACAGCTAGAGGAAGCAATCAGGACTGTTCTCTATCGAGATCCCATTTATGTTATAGATATAGTCCGCCGTACATGGTATTGGAAGGAAAGTTTGAAGTTGTCTTCCTCTTGATGGTCCTAGATCGTTTCTTCCGCAGTGGGACTACGAGATTCCTCTATTTTCGTCATATAATTATCTGGGGATGACTCATGAGTTGGTCTAGAACAAATCTCTGGTAAGTAAGTAACTTGTTCATCGTCCGTATCGGTAGTTTCTGACTTCTTTAATCTAGACATGGTTTTCCTTTTAGGTTTTTAGGTTCTCCGGACGTTTTCGTTGTAGAAATGTTAATATAGCTCTTTTCCATGTTTCTAAAGGCGTTGTGGTCTATTAAGACCTGAAACTCACCACGCGGAACCTTCCGTTCGTTATCGCAGGGGCAAGAAACTGCTAGACGTGTACATTTACATGTAGATATGACAACTTTTATACCATATGTCAAATTAACTTTGAATTCTAATTATCAGAATGGATGTATTTTTCCCCTTTCCGACATTGGCAAATACAATATTACACGTAGATATTAGAAATGTTATTTCAAAACTGGAAAACACACATGATACTCAATATGCTTTTCAAGAAGGCAAGGTGTGGAATTAGTTTTTTCTCTACAATGTTATTAGAATGCATTTCATTTTATACTTTCATGAAACAATGACTTAAATCAACTTTAAAATACGTAATCCGTAGCACCATTTATACCATTAAGTAAGCTATACTACTGTTCAAATGCTAGTCCGGCTATGTTCCCTGAATTGCTATGTTCCATAACAATGAGATACTTTAAGATTTAATAATGAATACACAATGTTATAGAATATAACTTTTTCAGTATGATCAGTTTAATTTTCAGAAGAATAATATAGTTTGTGTTCTTTTTGTTGAATATACTAATGGTCGCAATTACATCAAAATACTCCAAATTGGGTATAGAAGGTTTAGGCTTTGGAGAAGGTGACTTTCTTCATATTGATGATTATACATCTAATTTTGAAATAGGTGTATAGAAAATCAGTAGAAAAACCCGTGCGGGGTACAGGGAAGGGTTATGCAAGAATTCTACTCACAAAAGAAGTGATATCCATTTTGGAATGACTTTCTTTATGTCACTATGGCGAAATTGTGTAACATGATCAACCCAAAAAACTGTTCACCAAGTTTGCATTTAGTATACTTATCCATGCTATGATATTTATTTGGTTACAACTCCTACGCCGTGAAACATTGGGGTAATACTAAGAATGTGTTTGTAAGTGATAGTACCTAATACACCTCTCTTCCCCTTTCTGGAGTGCTCACTTAAAGAAGAGGTTCTTTAATCTTACATGGACACGACAGACACAACAGGATGGAAATAAATCAACGGATTGTGAGTAAAAACTAATTATATTCTTGGTCTCAAGTGATCGTGTGCATTATAACTTAAAAATATCTTAGAATACATTAAATATTTATTTACGTATTTTGTTTATTTGTGTAGAAAGCATGTTTCTTCTATGTTACAATTTTGAGCAAATTTCAAGCAAAACTGAAACTCCTCAATTTCATAGTTGAGTAACTCTTCTTATTTCTTTTTTTTTATTGTTTGTGCAGTGTATTTTTGTATTACAGGTTGTCAAAATTCTAAAATATATATTTTGTGTTAACAAGGTAAAAGAATCATTTTTTATGCGCAAATATACATTCCAAACATTGAAATTTTCTTAAATCCTAAAGCCAAGTCAACACATGGAAACATGGAAATACGTTTCTGAAAAGTGTTTGCAAAACGTTTACACGATTTCCAATTGCTTGCCAACTGTGTTCAAATATCTAAGACATATTTGAGAAGCATGGAAACATGTTTCAGAAACAATGTTTTGACGACGAAAAATATAGATAAATATCTAATGCTATTAAGCATGTGTATTTGCCCTCCTGGGAAATGCTAAAACCTTTAAGTTGAACTTTTATGTCCCTTGATAGGGAAGCTGTAGGAGAAAAAAAAAGACCCCCTAATCCCGCTCATGGTGTCCGTCCGCCCGCCATTGTTCAGAACTTAAACATCAGGAACTACCATATCTAGAGAGATGCCTGACGTGTCGTTGGAATGGTCATGGATCGCCTAGTTCAGACCCGCTAGAACACTATAGATTTGTGAAATAATTCAGTGTTGCCAAACCATTTTAAAATAGTCAATTATTCAGACTGCTTCCATTTAGTTAGACCTAGCTACACCAAACTAAGCATAAACATTACTCGACACAATAGAAAAGTACTGTGTGGTTCCCGTCCAAAGGACTGCTGTTGTCAATGTTGCCAACCAATTTCATAAAAATTAATGCTTGGGTAGATAAAATACTATGCAGGAACCGGAACCTCCGCGATTGTCAGAAGAATCGCAGCTCTAACTTGTTTCATTTTATTCCGGTATTCTCTTCAGGAACAGCACCGACTTTGCCTCTTGATTTATAAATACCGAACCGCCTTAGCTCAATGGTAGACCGTTAGCGTAGCATTCGGGATGTTGTGGATTCGATCACAGCGGCCGACCATCCTGACTGAAGATTTTCATGTTTTCTTCCAGTTATATCAGGCAAATGCCTAGAATGTACCTTCAGCATAGGCGCTGGCCGACACCTTCCCGAATCCATTCCTTTCCCTATCCTGAGCCTGAGATACCTAAAATCCATAAATATAATTCAAATTCAAATTGATTTATACATATACAGGCTCGTAAGGAATTTGATAAGATGGTTCAAATTTTAAAATCTCTTCATATAACTATAACCACTTGTTGTACAAAAGCTTCCAGGAAGGAAGTGACGATAGCCTGTGCTACGTATGTCTTGGGATGATCTGTTACATCAACGTAGGCAAAAGACGTTGGTTGACTCGAACACTTATGTGTGAACTATCATATTGGGCCTCGATCTATTAGGAGATCTGAAGTTTGAAGATGGTGATCCATTTCGAAACTTTACTCACATGAGTGAGTCCCAAGGACTTTAATTATAAGGCTTGCGCCAGCGTTTTTGTGAAAATCGTAGACATTTATTTCCACCCCTTGCTTCGCATTACTAATTACCATACCACAATTATTTATATCTTATTGAACAGACCCATTAATTGCATATATTAACGAGGAAACATTTATACCAGGGGTGTAACTATAATATCGGGATACTCCACATTGCGGGTGTTCAGGTCACCAGGTGACCCTATTGGCGATATATATACATAGATGAAAACTGAGTTAATGGCAAATCTAGGAAACATTTGAAGGAAATAGCCTTAATATTTGATTTTAAATTTTCTCATACTTTTTAAAGGGATAGAATTGTTATGTCCTGGCAAACACTGTTCCGCATACTGCAAGTGTTTGTTCAAATTGCATGTGGGAAATGCTACTTAAAGGGTTCTTGGAAATGAGACCTATAAGATTCCTTGCAGAGGGATGCGTCTACAGTCTGGTTACGCCACTGATAGACCCTTCGTACAAAGTATAAAAAAGAGGAATAGGGAGAAATGTAAAAAAAAACAAAACAAAATAACATTTCATGACGTTAGAGCACTGGCAATTACCGTACGCCCACATAATCCCGTTATGGGTATCTTAAGTTAGAAATTAGTATCATCATGTCTATTGGGCTATGCCGTAAGTATTGCTGTATGTGCAATGACGGCATCTGACGAGCGAATAGAGATGTAGTCGGCACGTGCCATTTAGGACTCTAGATTGTGCAGCAGTTTGAAGAAGGAGAACGGTCTACTCCACGATTTGAAGCGTGGCTTGTGTTTGATCATAGCAGTCTCGGAGGACCTCATACGGCATGTCATGTTGTATGAAGTTCACCACGGACATCAAGCCAGCCCAGCGACACGAAACATCAATGTGCCGTATATCGTCAGAGTGCTGTTGATGTGCGAAAGTGACAGAGGTTGTTCAAGATGTTTCGGTCTGGGGACACCAACCTCATCGATAAGCCACGAGAAGGGAGACCTGTGCAGCTGGACAACTATGCCCTGCGAGAAACGGTTAAGGAAAATTCAATGCAAAATGTTGAAGAACTCCATATTACCCATTCGACCGCTCATCGTCATCTGCAGGACACGTGTTAACGCGACAGCAGAAGCAGCAGCGAGTTGACATCTGCAGTTCACTGCACACCTGTCAAATACGTGAGCCATTTCAGGGGAGAATGGTGACAGGGGATCAGAATTGGGTCCTCTAACATAACATTACACGCCAACAGTAGTGGGTACGTAAAGGGAGGCCGAAGAAACTGTGGCAAACAGGATCTCGTCCACTGCAAAATGATGTTGATTGTTTGGTGGGATATCCGTAGGATAATCCATGTTGATCTCTTGCCAAGTAACCAGACCATCAACGCAGATGTCTACTGTCAGCAGCTTAAACGTCTATGGGCTGCATTGATGGGGAAACTTCCTGCTGTGGTTAATTGCAAAGATGTGCTCATTCATGGTGATAACGCGCGCTAACACATGGCAAGAAGTATCTGTGCTACGATCGAGTAATGTGGTTGGAAGAAACTTTCCCACGCAGCGTTTGTACCAGAACTTGCACCAACAAACTTCAAACATTTTTGCAGCCTGAAAACCGACCTTTTCGGGAAACCAGTGCAAAATGAGGAAAATTCAATTTTCCCTCCAAAAACCGGTGACTTCTTTCAGTGTGGGATTCAACAACTTTTTGACAAGTAGCAGAGTGTTGTGGAGTCCAATTGAGACAATTTTCCTGACTATCGGTAGTGTTTCACGTAAGTTATCGTTCCTGTCCTCACGGTGCAAAAATACATTATTTATGGGATAAGCTGATAATTTAATATGACAAAAATTCAATATAACAAATTTTCAATTACATAAATTTTTGTCTAAGCTCGCTTATCATACACTTTACTGCACCCCCACCCCACTGCACGTCCACAACCAACAAACACATAAGTGTATACTGTAATTCAGCGTTGCGCAAACTGTTTCCATTTGCGGACTAATTTTGTTAGCTGAGGGGTTCCGCGGACCACTCTAATGTTGCCATCTTGAAACGCAATTTTTGTATATGTATTTACTGTTTTGAGTTATATATTAATACTGTTTTATTATTTTTTCAAATAGTATTAATAGATATTATCCTAATTTCATATTAGAATTGTTACGTGGAAAAAATAACAATATTTACGTTTTATGATTCAGGTGATGCAATGAAATTTTCCTTTTTCAAACAGCTGAAATGTAAAACAACACACATTTTTTACACTTTTAGGGCACTATTGAAAACGAGAAAGTGTTTTAAAAGTGTAATAAATGTGTAATTAAGTGCTGTGAAAGTGTTCGAATGTGTTCCATAAGATACGTTAAACAATTGAGAACACAAGTACAACAGATTAAGAATATATTTTTTCTTAAGGTACGTTTTGAACACTTTTGAGCACATGCTCTCTGAGTCATAATTCATCTCACTGTTGTACAGTTTTACACTTTTAAACACTTTCTTCCGCTTACTGTTTTTTGTCATTAACCAAGCCCATCTATTATACGCCAATAATAGCTTACATTAAATCTTTTGTCACTTTTCCGGGGGACTACACCACCATGGTGCGGAACTACCCAATAACATTTTTGCTTCGCGCCCATGCAGCCAGGGCTGCGCCCTCATAGGGATGGTTTGCCACCCTTTTTTGTAACCTACTCACGGTGTACACCTATATACAAAATTTCCTTCTCTAGATTCAGTGGTCTGGAAAATGTTTTTAGGTGGCCATTTTGAATTAGCGATTGTGACTTTTTAAACGTTTTCTTATATTGCCATGACAACCTCGTGATGGTACACCTTCACACAAAATTTCATTTGTCTAGCTCGAACGGTGTAGAAAATGGTTTTGAGGCAGCCATTTTGAGTCCAAGATTGCAACTTTTTCAAAATGTTGTAAAATTCTCCTAAGATACTCTTGATAATACACATTTATGCCAAATTTCGTATCTCTAGCTCAAACGACACGCAAGATGTATTGCTAGGGCCCACCATTTTCGGTCCAAGATGGAGTCTTTGGAGACATTTTGTAATATTTCCGTAACCTGCTTGTGATGAGATACCAAAGCTCGTTTCTCTAGGTCCAGCAGTTTAGGTTGTGTATTCTATGAAAAATTCATTTTGGCCGCCACTTTCGATCCAAGATGGCGACTTTTTCAACATTTTGTAATATTTTCTTAACCTGCTTGTGATGATGCACCTAAGCATCGAATTTCGTTTTCTAGTCCCACCTGTTTACGCTGTGTATTCTTTGAAATTTCACACTTGGTGGCTATTTTTAATCCAAGATACCAGAAAATACCAGAATTTTCCCTTCATCTATTTATCATCCTCCACCTTCATGCCAGGTTTCATGTTTATATTTTATTCTGAACATACTAAACAATATGATGAGTGAGTGAATACGTCAGTTAGCTTAAAATGCGTAATTTCGTGCGTCCATAACTCAAATATGATTCAAGTTACGAATATAAAAGTTGCACAACTGCACATATTTGCCATATCTCCTTAACTTCGAATGCTCATATTCCAACTTTTACATCTTTTATCTTACGGGGCCTCGAAATCGACGACTTCGCCATAAACCCTTGTTCCCTAATAATATGCTTCTGGCAGTGCAGAACTTGGCTGCATGCACTGCCGCGCATAATGATAGATGTTGATTGTTTGTAATTAGTTTATTGTGTAATAACCTGCTCATTCGAATCCGTGGAAGACTACTTGAGTTGTTGAACTGCTTTTTTTTGTCATTTTCTTTTGTTCATTGTTTTAATTGATGGTTAGGTTTTGACAAGAAGCTCCTGATACGATATTTTGTGATTCCTGTAATGCTTCGGAAAATTAATCACGCAGAATGCTCTTTTTTTATTATTAAACAATCCTCCTTTTAACTAAAGATAAAAATAACTTTCCTTTCCATGTAATATTAAATAGTGAAATACTAAAATGTGGATAAAAGAATATATATATATATAGATATATATATGTTTATTTATTTTTTAACAAATGGATTATTGATTTTTAGTGCATCACTTTCTAAACATGTTTTGATTTAGATAACCTTGTATGCACATTTGGCTGCAGCGTTGAAAGGTCTGCTGTTTTAAAAGTTTTATTTTTTTTGCTCTGTCTACCGTTAATTTACAAAATGCCCAAATTTATTCTGCTATTATCAGATTATATTTTAAGAATGTACGTGTACAAATCAATAACAGCTCATCCTATAATGTATAAATATTGATAAGATCTTTAATTAGTCACATATATTGATTCACTGTTTGCTTCAAGTTCAGAAGGACTACAAACCAGAATGGAAGATCTGTGTAACGAGAGTTCGAAAATAGACATTAAAATGTATTTAAGTAAAACAAAAGTAATGTACAATGAACATGCTGGAAAGAAGGAAATAAACATAAGCGGAGAGACAACGGGCATAGTTGATGGTATATTTGTGATGGTGGCGATAGAAAAATAAGATGAGGTCATAATTCTAACTTGAAATATCCTTTTTTTTGTTTAACCCGCAGCTAGATTCAACGATCCAAGCGGATCCTGAAAATATCCATATGTGTAAGCTGGCACACCAATAGTTTGGAGTCCCTTCTTTTTAGTCGTACCAGCAACATCTGACTGGAAACCTCATTGTATGCATAAAACATTATGTTAATGATTTGTCAGTAGAACTCACAGCAAATAGTAATCAATTTTGCAAATAGTTAATTAATTACTATAGTATCTGCACCTAAAGTAATTCTTATAAACAAGATGGCTACACTGAGTACCTAACGGCAAATTGATGATACATACTTATTGTACATAATTGGAACATATTATCACCACTATTGACAACACAAATGTAAATGCCCTTACACAGCTGATATACCAATTGGATATAAAGACACAATAATGGCTCGAGCAAATATTATATATTTTTACTGTGATCTAATATCTGGTGTAGTAAAAAGTAATCCATTATTTTTGCATGACATTGAAGGCTTGACTTACCATAGTTAGAATGATCCGATTTAGGTCACATATGCGCCGTTTTGTTCGATAACGTGTTGCAATTTGGAAGGTAATATCATGATGCTTCTCTCATAGAAGCCCTTGTCCCTATTGGCAAAAAATTGAGACAGTCGATTTTCAAAAGCCTCTCTTGAAGCGAATTTTTCACCAGCAAACGTGTTCGCCATGGACAGGAACAGATGGCAGTCACTCGGTGCCAGGTCCGGACTATAAGGTGGATGCATAAGAACCTCCCAACCAAACTCCCGGAGCTTCTGGCGAGTCACTATCGATGTGTGTGGCCTGGCGTTGTCCTGGTGGAACACAATGTCTCTCCTATTGGCCAAAGCTGGGCGCTTCTGGGCGATTGCTGCCTTCAGACGGTCCAGTTGTTGACAGTATAGTTCCGAGTTAAGGGTTTGGCCGTAGGGGAGCAGCTCATAGTAGATAATTCCCTGCTAATCCCACCAAACACACAGCAAAACCTTCCTGGCCGTCAATCCTGGCTTGGGCACCGTTTGCGCCGGCGCACCGCGCTTCGACCACGACCGTTTTCGCGTGACGTTGTCGTAAGTGATCCACTTTTCATCACCAGTCACCAACCGCTTCAGAAATGGGTCGCTTTTGTTGCGATTCAGCAGC
>JAGDQP010029963.1:0-22962 GCA_022664845.1 Lepisma saccharinum | reverse complement strand
ATGTGATATGTACGTATCGGTATCATATGTTCAATGCGGAGTGTCATGTTTTGAGTTTTGAAAATCGAAACAGAACACTGAGAGCGAAAAAAGAAAAATTAAAATATTTTCTGACGTATATAGTATTTATTTAGTGTCTCAAAATGATATCATAGCAAAATATTATAAATCATAGTACCATAGTTCACACAGTGTAAATGTATCTTTGTTTTATATATATAACTGATGCAATTGGCATTATTGTTAAAAAATAGTGTAACATATGTTTATACGTATGAAAAGTAAAGTGATATCTTTTATATACTATTGTATATTTTAAAAGAGAATCTATCTATGTACGTATGATGATGATAATACGATATCGTTATATGTAAATAAGTATCAAAACTCAAAATATCTATGCATTACGTAAGTGGCCGATAAGCATAACAACATAGTTGTTTATTCCAAACTAGACATTTATTGTGCATTATAGCCCAAGATACTTATATCTAATTATCACACAGACTCTTTGGTGCACGAAACAACTTATATACATATGTTAAATGTAATCCTCGTACTTCGCGATTATAATAAACTTCACTTTTGATGTGACTTAATATTTCATCTTAAACTGAAGATGACAACAAATGTTCTTTTTCTTCTAATAGTGAGTGTGAGTTACTTTTATTTTTAACTATCCCAGTTTATGAATTATTAGGAAGTAATCAATATTAATTGATTTTTATTTTTATATCAATATAATATACCTCCAATGGTCACCATCCGTAGTGTAGTTGATATTATTTATTGTAGTTTTCGGTCATTATTCACTAATTACTAAATAATTCCAAATACGAATTAGGTTGGTCTGTCTGTAGAAGTTTGCTTTGTTCAACCGGAAAGTTATGAGATGATGATTACAGAAATGCGTTTTCGCTTTGTACTTGTTTAAAGAAATATTTATACTAGGTACAGAACCTCGTGACACTGACCATTAAAGCCTTGTTCTTGTATCAGCTCTAGTTTTCTTAAGGAGATTTAATTGAATGACGCAGAAAGTGTCGGCGACGGCGATAAGAGGATAAAAGTGCGTGGCTAAGGGGTAAAAGTGGGGGAGCAAGAAGGACAAACTTCATATTTCCATATAAAATCATATAGATTTAAAGGCCAATTCAAAAAAGTGGCGGGGTAATAGCCCCTTGCCCCCTAACCGCCGCCCACGATCGTAGAGATTTCTATACTAAATTAGGTTTAAAAAAAAGTAATTACCTTTGATGCTACATTCAAATTAACTACTAGTTAAAGTCTTCCCGTTAGCTTCTTTCGCTGCTTTTTCACCGCTAAAATAACATTTAAAACTTGCAAAGTTAGCGCGAAAACTGTTAAATACCCATACTAAAACACTCCACATTAAAAAAAATGACGTTACTGTAAAAATAAATAAACAGGTAATTTTAAAATCCACCTAGAATATAAATAGAATTAAAACTGAGAGCTAAGCAAATCTTGTTTTTATTTTACACATAAAATCATGGCGGTTCAATATGAGCAAAATATGATATTACTTGGAAGTGAAAACCCAAGCCACTGTTATTTTCATTTAGGTATAAAATTGTGGTGGGCAAAACAAAAAGCTTGAAAATGAAAGACCAAACCATTTTTTTTTTAAATCACAGTCATATTCAATCCACTAGTGGATGAGGCCTCTCTCCGAAGGGAGGAGTTGGTCTACTGCTCCCACGCTGACCAGACGGGTTGGGAGAGGAGAGCCGAAGCTCTCACTGTGATCGCCATTGTCTTTTATTCACAGCAGCTCCCCAATTGTCCTCACGATGCTGGGTCAACACCGAAATATTTGAGCCTCCATCGGGAATCGAACCCGGAACCGCTCGCATTGAAGTCGAGCGCGCTACCGACTAGGCTACGCAGGAGCTCATTTTATGCAGGTATAAAATCAAGGGGGGGGGGCAAAATATGTACCTTGCCCCCACCAAAAATCATGGGGGGTCAACTGTCCTTCTGCCCCTTGGCTCCTACGCCCCTGTATATATATATATATATATAGTTTTTTTAAACACTATGTGTCTCGGGTTGGCTTTATAAAAAGTTGGTCACCCTAGCCTAGATTACACTTGCTCAGTAGTATTATTACTTTGACTCTGCTGTAGTAAGAAATTGCACAATAGTACAGGTGGTCACAATATCCATGGTAAGCTCGTTCCAAAGCTTGGCTGATACGTAGGAAAAGGAAGATTGATATGCTGATGTGGTACATTGTGGGAGAGACAATTTATCACGTTTCCTACTGTTGTACGAATGGCCAAATTTTCTCTGTTGTAGTTACGCTTATAAGTATTGTGGTTTCCCTTTAGTTGAGATATTGTATAGCGTACTACAAGCATGTAATTTTCTTCTGCGTGACAGTTAAAATCTTATGCTGATTCAAGACAGGCAGTATATGTTTACCTGTGTTTATACCATAAATAATTATCATACAGAAATTTTGAACTTTTTGAATTTTGTTACTAATATTTTTTGTATCCTGCTTCCATAAATCATATCGCAACAATCAAAATTAGAGGCAAGATTAGTGCCTGAACTAGTCGCAATTTTATCTCCTGAGATAAATATTTGCGTAATCTATAAAGACATTTAAGCATACCATATGCTTTACTGCATTGCTTAGCGATATGTTCAGACCATTATTGTAGATGGGAATCTACGATCATCTAAACTTTTCACCGAGCTCGAATAGTCGATTTTCACCTGATTTATTTTAATATTTATGTCAAAAGGTTTTAAATTCTGTACGTTAATGAGGGAACCAACAACGGTATACATAAATTTACTAAGGTTCAGCATTAGGCCATTTGCTGTACACCACTCAAGAATCCTATGAAGGTCTAATTCACCAACTCAGGGACACGAGAAATTTCATTTGGCAAACAGGCAGCTTGTAATTGCACATCGTCAGCAAATTGATGCATATTTGAATAATTTGCAACTCTGGATAAATCGGAAATATAAAGTAAAATATATTAAGTATTGCGTGCAGAAAGTGTTTTGTTTGTCTTTTACATTACCATATACCGCAAAACATCTTTATTTCACGTTGTGAAACTTACATACAAATGTTAAAGGATGGATGTGAAACTAGTTTTCCTTGCCACGTGCTATATTGATCTTTCCTTGTCTATACATTCATTTCTCGCTTGCGGTCACCGCCTTTGAGGAATTTAGCGCATCCGGAAACTATACTTCCTCTTTTTTTTTTTTTACCAATATTGTCACTTCCCTCCTTCAGTTTACAACCGAATATGCCAAAGAAAACGTTAGCATATGACAGCTCAAAACGCACAAAGGCTTTTTAAAAAAATATTTCTAATTGCTCTATGACAACTAGCAGTAAAATAATATTTCCGTCTAGAACGTATTTCCCTGATAGCTTTAATTAGTGAAAAGTTACTGTTTTTACTGCATTATTTACTTTTTATAGAGTTTCTCATAAAGTAAATGAGTTATTTTAGACTGCAACATAACAGTAAAATTAGAACAAAGGATAAAGAATGTGATAAACCTATACAATAAATAGTAAATTCTCAGTGTGTTAATTAAGTTACAGGACTAAGATTTTTCCAGAAAAGAAAAGAATAACATGAACGACAATATAAAATTATATATGGAAGTAATAAATTCTGACGGTTACACACCGTTCGTATTTCTTATTCAAGTTCTGAAAACACTTTTGAAACTTCTGTTTTCCCAGTAGCAATGCACAAACGTTGATTTAGTGCTGCCAGAAACCATTTATTGCCCGTCTTTTTGACGTCTTATTCACGCGGAAACGTTGATTTTTGGTAGAAAAATGCTTGAAAAGGTGAGCATTTAACAGTTTTCTCAATATTATATCTCATTTAACAGTTTTCTCAATATCTAATACTGAAGTTGGTACCTTTTGGGTTCGTTGATTACTGCATCATGTGTTATTTTTATTATTTCGAATCAAAATAAATATTTTTTGTATTTTTGGGTCATTTTAGTAACTAATGATTTCGGCCCATCTCGAGAACATCAACTGTTAAGTCTCTAAAATCCACAAGCAAACATCTATGCTCCAATGGATTCGAACCGGAACCTTCGAGTCACTGGCTTAGCGCCCCAAACAGCACGACTACCAGGTCGGCTTACTATTTTGTATCCTGTTCGTTCCCCAGTAGCATACATACCTTGAAAATACGTGGACTAAACGTTAGTACCGAAACGTAATTTTAACGTTATAAATGAACCGAAATGTCCGCCTGTTCATTCAACGTTGAAAAATGCTTAAGGAGAAACAGGTGGAAATCAAGAAACGGGTTCAGTTGGCCAAAACAGAGCATGATTGCTATTGGTTGCATATATTGAGTTGCATTTTGTTCGTTGCTTTCATCATGATATACCAACAGTGTCAATTTTCCTAACAGTTTGCTGTGGGATTCGAAGCTGGAACATTCAACATTCTTCGTTGGTAGCTCCAACGCACATTTATTTGTAGTAAAAGGCAGTACAAACACAGTCGCCACAAATCCAGACGTGTCGTTTTACCATCATGTAAGAATAAGAATAAATAGTACTTTCCTTCTTTCTTTGTTATGTGCATTTTTTCTTCTTTAACACTTTGACAATAGCTGAATTATTTACATTTCTCAATAAGTTCAATATGTCGCCTTAGGAAAACGCATATGAAGCGAAATCTATGCCATAGTTGAAAAGGGAAGTTTATAGAACTTCATCTTAACGGCCTATTAACGAAATTAAATGTTCGTTGAAATATAGGTTAAAATTCAATCTGTTTTCAACATGCAAATGAGAACATGAGAAATGTAGTTAATTTTATTATATTCGCGTTTAAGCACAACCTTTATGCAATTAAGTTGGAAATATATTCTAGGGCACAGTTCAATATAATAGTTATAAACACGTCACATTAACGTCCTATCAAGGAAATCATATTTTCGTTGAAATAGAAGATTAAGGAAAATAATATGATCTTGTGTTGGGTTTCTACTGCAAGCCTTCTAATTCGATATCACTTGCGGGCGAATTTTATCATTTTTCTTTTTCGACAAGAAGTGAAACTGATGTTAGGAAAAGGAATATTCATCACTCTCCTTTAATTGGCCATGAAAGAATGCAAAATTATTTACATCAATTACTAGACCTTCCATTTTACATGAAAAAGTAAAGTATGCCTCGTACCACCCAAACGTTGAAAATACGTGGATTAAACGATAGTACCGAAACATTATGTTAATGTTGTAAATGTACCGAAATGACCGCCTGTTCAATGGTTTATTCGGCGTTGAATAATTGTTGAGAAGAAGCGATGAAGAAACAGGTTTAGTTGGCCAATACAGAGCACGAATACTGTCTATTGGTATACATACATTTAAGTTTTATTTTATCCATTGCTTTTATCACGATATAAGGTGTTAATTTTCCAACAGTAAATAATCCGAGCAGCTGCTGTAGGGTTCGAACATAGGAACGTTCTGTACTTCTCGTTGGTAGCTCGACGCGTTGACCACTTGTCCAATATTCCACCTGGAGAGGCCACTACTCTTTTAGTGTATCGTTGAAATATAGTTTAAAATTCAACCTGTTTTCAACATGCAAATGAAAACATGAAAAATATATGTGAACTTCATGAACAGCATGAAAAATATAGTTATTTTCATTATATCTGCTTTTAATTATGATGTTTAAACAATTACATTAGAAATACAAGTGTGAAACGAAATACAGGACATAGTATAAATGATAGTTGGCAGTACGTCACATTAACGTCGTATCAACGAAATTCTAACTTCCTTGAAACGTAGTTTAAAATTCAATTCGTTTTCAACGTTCACATGAGAACACCAAAATTAGTTTGTGTCATTCAATTACTTTTTAATTCTATTTTTTGACCTAACGTTACTAAGAAATGCATTAAACAAAATCTATTATACTATAGTTGAAAATAATTTATTGAATATACGTTGTATTAACGTCTTATCAACGCAATGACTTCTTTGTTGAAATATGATTTAAAAATAAATGTATTTTTTTCAACCGATAAAGGTTAATCAACCAAAGGAACCTAATATTAACGTTGACAACACGTGTGTGTGCTACTGGGGATGTAGTGACAAATGTTAACCCTGTTGGATTTACACAGTGATAATTCGATGCTTCCACAGAATATGATTCTAATGGCGTGGAACTATTTCTTTCCTGTTTAGTTAATCTATTTTAAGGAATCTAAATACAAAAGCAGTCATATTGAACCATCGCAGTCTAGTAAAAAAAAATGTCCTTGACTTCTGAACAGCACTAGGAAGGGATTGCTCGATGCGTTTCGCTCGTATACGTCGCATCTCTAGACTCAAGCTTCATGAGGAACAGACTCCATAAGTATAGTGTTACTAAATACTTGAGTCTAGATGCGACGTACTGTAAATTTTTATCATTGTTATCGTCTAAACAAGCCGAGAAAAGAGTCACAGTGTGATATTTCAACGTTCTAGAGAAATTTTATTCGTAGCATCAATATTACTTTTCTTTAATTTATAACTGATCTCTCCTCTTTTCACGCAACGAAAAAACGTTTGATTATATAATTATAAAGGGGCTGTCTTATTGTGACTTACATTCTTAAAAGGTTGAAAATTAAAGTAATTAAAAATATACGCTATGGAGAAGTCCTAATATACCTTAAGATGAAACAGTTAGTAGTTTCGATTTTTTATGGTAATCTTTGAAAATAATAGTTTTATTTAACGAACGCAGTTTAATATGCCTGAACAGAATAGCTTCTAGTAGCCTTAACATTTTAAAATTAAATCTTCGTAGAATGTTAAAATATCACACTGCGCGACGCTATCCTGGAAGAAAAAAAATATATTTTCCTAAAAAGTTATATTTTAGACTTAACAACTATGCCCTAAGCCCGTCACATGTCTGAGCAGTAACATCCCTCGGCGAACATTTTTCTGGGTGCAGGAATGTGGATTGTGACAGGTTTGAACTTGGGACCACGCACAAAGAAAGTGAATGTGACACCTATGTTGTGCCCGACCGCACCCGTTCCGATAGGGTCTGTTAATGAGAAACAAATCAACTCCAGCTTTGTAGAGAAACTCTAGGGTGCGTTATGAATATGAAAGTTTTCATGTTTCTATGGTGTTATTTTGTCACCGGAGGAGATTGGGGGAGGGGGGAATTAATGCCCAAGAACCATACCCGCACCTAAGGGAGTACTGGGCGTAAATACACTTGTTTTTTCTCCTAACAAGAAAATTGGTAAGTGAGGTACCAGGGAAAACATACGAGGTGCCAGGGAATATTCACCTTTTCCACCCTACAAATAACACCCGACATGTATCAAATGCATAGAGGGTGTGTTTTGTGGGATATATCATATACCACCCGAGTGAACACAACTGTCTAGTTGGAGAGTGCGATACTGTATCTTTAAAATTAGGAACACAAATATGTTACTTTTATTATTTTGCGGCCCTTACATCATTATGGTTTAAATTAACCTGATGAAATACAGATTCAAGCGCAAAACAGAGGTCTTTCACCAAGGGTGTCGCCAGGAATTTTCCTAAGGGGGCAATATTAAGAGAACATTTTATTTATATATATATATAAGTGTGTGTGTGTGTGTGTGTGTGTGTGTGTGTGTGCGCGCACGTGTCACTGTCAGAGATATGGGAGAAATTTACAGAAGAATCATGAAGAGGAGCAAGTTGCACTCATTAATTTATTTATTTATTACATACGATTACAGAACGTTCATTAGACTACAGTTTACTATTTTCTTAAGATAAAATTAATTTATGGGCATACCATTTTAATAAACATCTTTTTCTGGTTAGTTAGGGTTTTCTCTTCCAGTAGCACTATCGATTGTAATGGCAAAGCAAGAAAGTACACAGCAAGATATACCTGTGTTAACACTTTTTGGTGTCCCAGGGCGACCATCACTTGTTTGTGTTATTGATTACGGTATTTCAACACAATGTATGTGCTTTTAATGCTGATTCAACACAATATTAGTACTATCATAGTATTGAATCGCCGAAATCAAAAAAACAAACGGTGTTAACGAAAAAGTGGTGGTCTCCTCGGGACACCGAAAAGTATTTAATTGATAGAGTCAATTTTTGTAGTGTACCAAATTCGCCATTTGTGGAAAGGTGGAAATTCCAAGGCACCTATAGATACTTCCCCGAAACCTTATTTCCTTCCTACTTTCTAGGGGAGAACTTGCTAATAGTTTGCTGAACGATATAAAATAATTTTAAACATAAAATAAAATTGAAATCATCATAATTTTCAAATTTACTTAATGGAATCTGCACTGAGAACAGAGTACAAAAATTTTTAACAGTGGCTTCTCAGTAACGCCAAACACTAACATATCCAAAGTCTTTGAATAGTCAGGATTATCAAATGTCTAGTATGTTAAAGCTCGTTGTTCATTCCGATAGAAATTAAAATCAATGACTATTAGATAATTTGAAGTCACAAAAACGAGATGACAAAGTCAAAACAGTGAATAATAGCTCTTTTATCAAATCTTGTGTTGGATATCGAAATTAAAGAAATAGCATATTTTAACAAACATTAATAGATAATTTATATGCAAGAATTCCTATTGAAGAAAAGGGTTGCTAGGTAATCTTTCCGTTCTGCATTCTCCCAGCATCATCCATTAGGTTTGAACCAAAATTATCTAAAGATCTTTCAAAAATTCAAATTCAGATTCGCTTTGAGAGCCCTTGGAAATCAGGCTCATTTAAAAAAAAAAAAAAAAAAAAATATACACCCTCCATTCCAAAAGAAACCGAACGTTTTAAAAAAACAAAAAAACAATGTACATTTTGGAACAAATCATTTTTATTAATCAATGTATTCCCCTTCTGCATCGATACACATATTTGCACGCTCCAACAAGTTGTCAAACGACTTCTCCATGTCCTTTATTGGAATGGTCTTTAGGACGGCGGTCGTCGCCTTCTCAATGGCTTCAATCGATGCGTGCCACTTTCCTTTCATCGCCAAATGCAGTTTCGGGAACAGATAGAAATCGCACGGAGCGAGATCTGGTGAATAGGGCGGATGATGCAAAACGAATAATGTGATTTTTGACCAAAAATTCAGTTACAAGTCGCGAACGATGTGATGGTGCATTATCGTCCAAAAGAGTCCAACTGCCGATTTCTCGATATTCGGGCCGAATACGACGAATTCTTGCCAGCAAACGCTTCATGACGCCCAAGTAAAACTCTCCAGTGACTGTCTGGCCGGGCTGAACAAATTCTTTGTGGATAATTCCTTTTGAATCGTAAAAACAAATCAGCATCACCTTAACTTTTGACTTCACCAAGCGACTTTTTTTGGGTGGTCCTTCATCCGGCGCTCTCCATTCAGCACTTTGCCGCTTTGTTTCGGGCTCATATTCAAAACACCACGTCTCGTCACCAGTTACAATCGATTTCAAGAAGTTTCGATCCTGCCGAGCACTTTTAACAATGTCTTTGCAATGCGCAATTCGATCAACTTTTTGGTCTTCGGTGAGTTTGTGTGGTACAAACCGCGAATTAACCTTCTTAAGGCCCAAAACTTCGGTCAAAATGCGGTATGCGGTTGTTTGAGGAATGCCTAATGCCATTTCAATCACTTTCACCGACGCTTTTTTGTTATGTTTGATGAATTCACGCACTTTTTCGATGTTTTCTTCCGATAATCCGGTTCTGGGACGGCCTGATCTTTCGTCAGCATCCAGCGTCTCTCTACCCGATTTGAATCGCCTGAACCACTCGTAAACTTGCGTACGGGATAGACACTCATCACCATATGCATTTTGTAGCATTTGGTGCGTTTCAGTAAAAGGTTTACCCAGTTTAACACAAAACTCAATTGCAGCTCGTTGTTTGAAACTCATTTTCCGACCGATGTACACAACACACTGACAGTTGAAACGCAATAACTTTGTTGCCGTGCATCCAAATGTCATGACATTTATACCAGTTGTCAATGAGGGACTACGCCATCTACCGGTAAAATATTACAACAGATGGCACTAGTGGTACTATTTGTTTTCAAAAGTTCGGTTTCTTTCGGAATGGAGGGTGTATATAGTAAAAAATAATGCACAAATCACAATCAACAATGGCATTTTAGAAAATGGGTTGGATAATTCTTAAGAATATCTATCAAATGCAGTAATCCATAATTTGAAAATATTTGTTATTGATGAGAAATTTGAAGTCTCAAGCTAAGTCGGCTTAAGTTCTTTAAATATCTCGGCTAAAAAAAATAGCTTCAAAATGAAATAGTTCATTTCATTAATGTTAATGTTAGATGAGTCGCTTTTCAAAATTTCAGTGTTCCTTGATTTGTTTGGTATTTTTAAAAATTAAAAATTAAAATTATTTTTAAGGAACGTGTATCTTACGATTCGCTTAGGGTCTACTCATGCTTTTTAAACTTTGTATATAAATGTGTATGCGTGTGAGTATGTGTGAATGTGAGAGAGAAAGAGAGAGAGAGACTACTTTTTATTGATTTTCTAGAAAAACTGCTGTAACTTCATAACAGTGCCGGATCTAAGTGGGGCAAAAGGGGTCAAACACCTCGGGCTGCACATTTAGGGGGCGGCAAACAGCTGAAAATAAAAAATTAAAGCTCCTAAACAAAGAAAATAAATTTGTCTATTAAATTGAAATTGACCTAAACGTGTTCAAAATTTCAATACCGGCGCGCTAAGACATTTTTTATGTTAGTCCAGACAACTTACCTTCATCTGTAAACTTCAATACCACGATTCAAGTCAAATAGACAGGTCTACTGCTTTACTGAAGTTAGTAATAGCGATGCCACGGTAGGCTCCACAGATGATAAAAAGTACACTACGTGATGCGAGACATTGTTGTGGCCGTCGCGTCGGCCGGTTCTGCTGTTCGGCTGAAAACGATAGAAAGGGCGGCAAAAGGGCAACAAAAATTAACTTCGTCTCCCAGAGGAAAATTTAAATATGTGCTTCATAAAACTGAGTACGTTCACAAGAAATAAAACTTACATAACAGTACAATAAAAGCATTCGTGTTTTTCCTTTTGGATGCTTTCACATAGTTTGTTTGGTAGGTATAAAATTATATTGGCGTATTTGTGATTACATACATTGAAATTATTATGATTGAGGAAATGTAACGGGAGAATCCCAAATAGCTTCTTATGAAATGCATGCAATGAAAAACACAAAAAAAGATTCATGAAATATATGAAAATAAAATAAAATTTGGTATAAAATCTTAAATCCAGGAAGGGGGGGGGACCCCTTGCCCCTCCCTGCCGACGCCCTTGTCTCTCACGCACTCTGCCGTCCTTAGATTCGCTAATTTGCTGAACAGAACATTTCCCTTGCTACCGAATAGCATCGGTCCGTAGAGTGCACCCATATATCCTACACGACACGGCATTAGTCAATTGCAACCGTACGGTACATATGATGCAAATTTTCACAAACGAAAAATGCTAAGTGTGCAAAAATGTAGAATTTATTACTTCTCCTTTATCGAAGTCGAAGAGATCAAGTTCGCTCTAATCTTACCATGGTTTCCCATCCCTGAGTTTTATAAATGTTGTCTTAACTTTCACTAGCTAAATGCAGGGCGGAACAGTCAAAAGAGGTCCTGCTCAAGCGCAAAACAGAAGCCTCTCACGCTCTCTGCTGTCGTTACATTCGTTAATTTGCGTTTTTGGAGTGACTAGCGCCGTATTAACGAGTAACTGATCATGTGAATCAGTTGGTTAGTACAGCGCTAGTCACTCCAAAAATGTTTCTGAATACGACTAATTATGTCCAATCCGGCACTTTTCCAGAAATGAAGGGAAAGGATTGTGGGGGGCTTCTTACCTGGGAAAGGTAAGATAAGATAAAATGAATTTTATGGGCGGTAACCCTGGGAATGAGTTTCTCCTTAAGATTTAAAACTTAAGTGTAAACATAAACATTTAACATGGGTCTTTTAACATGATCGTAGGCTCATACTGGCCAATAACTTCCCCATTTTTACCTCAAAAGAATGCTTCTAGGGTCATATATCTCTGCAATGGCTTCGGCTAGAGATGCCAATTCAACCCATGAATTGCAATAGAAAATGATACGGTAGTGTTTTCTAATTGAGAGAACAAGAGCAGGATAGGTCACTGATTTCAAATCTGAAGCCAGTTCCTCCATCATCTGCTTTCGCCTTGTGCTCCTGCCGGTCGAACGAGCAGACCGAAAACAGAGTATTTAGAAGGCTGTTAATAGCGATAGTTCATATACCGGTATAGTTTTATACTTGCTCTAAGCAACTAGTAGGTAAATATTATCCACCAGGTGAATACTGAGATGTTACCTTGAATTAAGTTATGAACACATTTTTCTTTCCCATCCCTTTCTTGAATATTTTGCTCTCACCAAGGCACGTCTCGCTCAGTTAAGAGAGGTTTAGATTACAGTTTGCACTAAGCCCTAAACAATATAATTAAATAAATGATGTTGTATGCATAGTTTATATTATACTCTAGTTTTACGTATGCCGAGATTTGAATCAAGTGTTCTGGGACATGATATATTCCTCCTACACCAGACACAATAAGGCTTTGTCTGTAACCATTCGTAGCCATCGACTAATGCTTATGCGAAAGAGTTCTAACTGTTATGCGAAAAGGAAGTAGAGAAGCAAAATAGAATTCCACGTGTCTGCCCTGGGTCTTCCCCTGGATGTACCCTCTGGGTATGAAGACGTCAGAAGGTCATGTGACGACTTATTAAACAGCATTGGTATTTTTCCTCTCTTCTATCTCCTTTCTGGTTTGCCAAAGAGGAATCTTGCACAGCAGTGAGTTGAGTTGAGGCAGGATGTTGTGGTCTGGTGTTTTGGTCGTTGTCCTCTTCGCAGGTTTGTCTGCAGCTCAATCCTATGAATATAAAGACGTGAAGGTGGAGGCCATCAGCCCATCAGGATTCCGAGTCTCAATTCCAGGTAAGTAATCTTCCACCTCTTTCAAGCAAAAATAATGTGTAAGTAGTAACTGTAATCTCCCCTCTTCCAATGCATTTACAGCAGAAGACTAATGCATAGTCGTACAGTACAGTAAGTGCATCCTTATAATCGTGCTCTTTACCAGTGCTATTTTCCATAGACAAAAGCATAAAGGAAGTTGGTGTAGTAGACAATAATATTGGAACACTTTCAAATTTCAGGAGTGTCCAGTGCAAGTCGGCAAAATACCTCATTGTCTATAGTACGAATAATTTGAACACCAGAGGCGCGGGGGCAAGGGAGTGAAAATGTGCCAATAGCTGTTACTAACAAAAAACGCAAGAGCGAACAATCTGCCACCAGATAATGAACTCAACCAAATAAATTTCTGTAATGATATATTAAAATAAAAAAAAAAAAAACTTAGATAATAAGCATGCAATTGTGATGGGCAGAAATGTATGTCTAATTGAAAAGATCCTGAATCCTGATCGACACAAGTTTTGCAGGTGATTTCCTCACACCAAGAAAATTATTTATTTGCTTCATTTGAATTCATTTTAAGGTCTTTAGACAACTATGACTCAGGCTGTATTATGATTGGATGAATTGGTGGAATGAAGAAAGTGTGAGGAAATGAGAGCACACGGTGTTTGTGCACCACGGCATGAGCAGGGATCGATCCGACGACCCCTAGCACCAGAGGTGAGCGCTCTACCAACCGAGCCACCGTGGTCCTTCTTTTCTTCATGTGTCGAATTCTGCTTTATTTTCGATATACATACAAAGTTTCCAATTTGGAGCCTAAAATTGACGTCTTTACAAAATTAATGGTATAAAATGAATAATAATTCAGGATAAATCCGGCACGATGAATTAAAGTCAAATTTAATTTTGGGAATTGATTTGAACCAGTATGGTGTATTTTAGCAGTCAAAATGTTCTGTCAAAGGATTGTCCGTGTTGTCAGTTTCGTATAAAGTTTATTATTTTTCAAATGTCACTACGTCGGTTTATTAAATATTTCGTATCACTTCGGATGATAATCATCATATACAGGATGTCTCTGAAATAATGGTGCAAACTTCGGGAGGTGATTATTTACAGCAAAATATGAAAAAAGTTCCTGTAAAGAAATTCCAAAATCTATTTAGTTTCGAAATTACAGCCACTCAGTCACCACGGCATTATCACAAATTACGTCATATCTCGACATGTAATGGCGCTAGCGGCATCGGCTTAGCAAAGCACACTCTAAGCAGTACCCCACTCATGTATTTAAGTTATGTTTATGATCAACTCCCGAACTTTTCTTCAAAGGAACTTTTTTTTTGTTTTGATGTAAATAATCGCTTCTCGAAGTTTGCACCGTTATTTCGGAGACGCCCTGTATGAAACACAACGCAGAGTGTTGTATACTTTGAATATTATAGTGGAAAATCGAGTAAATTCTACTTTAAAGTATCTTTTCTGATTCATCACGAAATAATTTTATTCACCATTGTTAGAAGTCTATTTTGGGCTTCAAGTTGTTGAACTCCTGTATCTCAAGAAAGCAGTGGAATTCAACATAGGAGCAACAAAAGTCTTTGTCTTATTTTGATGTAAGGAATTCACGCGCATGTATATATTAGGATGCTTAAGTTACACTTCAGATATTAATCATTCTAGATCAGGATCAGGATCCGGCGTTTATTTAGTTCAGTTATTTCTCTGAATCGGATTCTTGCGTTTCAAGACTAAAAATGACATCCCACAGCGAGCTCAATTTCCAGAAAAGAAAATGAGAAACTAGCAGATGTCTATTCAATGTATCATCTCCGCACTAATGCAGATGAATTCTCTGCCGGCCGGGTTGTCGTGCGGTCTACGGTGTTAGGCCAACGACTCGAAGGTTCCGGGTTCGAGTCCCGGCATGGGTGTGGATTTTAATAGCTATACGGCGAATCGTGTCGGGCCGAAGTCCAAGGTTACTAGACTGACTCATATAAAAATAAAGTTTATCAGATGAATTCAAAGGACCTCCTGGACTTCATATCGAAACATTTTAGCTTATTAATCAGAGCTCCAAGTGGAGGCGAACACCAATCCCTTACTTTTTTAAATTTTGGAATTAGTGTTCCACTACTATTTTATTGTGGGCAACTGTCAGAGAACACTCAAAATCAAAATACTCGCTGAGAAATCTCTCTGTTAAACCTAAAACAATTACATCTAGAACTTTGTAGTAAAATTAAATTTTGAATATCGTTCATGTATCTTCAATTGCTTCGTTCTCTGTCTCATACTGAAAATATTTTTCTTTCTTTCGATTTGGGACCTGTTCTGTATTATCTTTCGCTGGGTAATTTATAGCTAAGCTGATGCAAACTCCATTGCATTAACTAAGCAACATTGACTTCTTCATCATTTCTGCCCTTTTGCAAGTACTATAATACCGGTATAATTTCAAGGAATTGCATCATGCTTCTAACACATGAAAATAAATGCCTTGGAGACATTTGCTTACTACATTTATGTGGACTAAAATGTCACACAAGGTAACCAGTAAGCAATGGAAAGTAAAGCACGCAACTAGTTTGCTATACACTGGGAAATATGAGCGACAATTCTAAATGTTTTACCATCCTTAAGCTCGGTTTGGACTATCAGACAATTAAATCGTTCAGACAAGACATTTTTACGATTATAGCCATTTCAATTTCAATTTTATTGATGGCCTTTAGGTATCTAAGACTCAGACCGGGATACGGGAAGGTATCGGCCAGGGCATAAGTTGAAGTTGCCATCCCGGCATTTGCCTCGTGTGACTGAGGGAAAACCCTGGAGGAAAATCCCTCAGTCAGAATGGTCGGGCGTTCACATTATATGTTCTATCGTACGTTTTTAACTCATTTCTTGTAGATATTATTGTAAATACATGAAACATAATTATTGATATTTAGTTTTATATAATAGCATAGACTAAATACTGTGTAGTCTATGGTAATAGATAATATACTATTACATGTTGAAGTAATAAAATTTGCAATGGTAAACAAATTTTCTATGACGAGAAATAAGTCTTTGATTTTTCCATTTAATTCTTTTCCATTCTTTTCAAATTTTAATTGTTTTCGATTTTTCAGCTTAAAAAGTCACTGATTTCTCGATTTCAATATCTTCCCTTTTTTGGTTATAATTGGTTTTTACTAAAATATAATTCGGTTTCTGTTTTTCTCCTGTAAAATTCAATTTCAGTTATTTCGAATTGAAGCCGTTTCTGATTTAATTTTGATCGAAAATATCGGTTTCAATTTTTTTTTTATTGAAAATTCGATTTTCGAATAATCAAAACCAATTTGGATTTATCAAAAATCGAATTTCGATTTCTCAATTTCAAAATTGAATAGCCCTATCCAAACTTTTACACAGATAACGAACACAAATTGATGTTTCCTCCACCGCTGCAAATAATAATAGTAATAATAAACGACTGCACGAGCGCTCACACTGTCAGTTAAATTTGATCAGATATGTTAATTGAAGCTATTTTCTTCAAACCTTTGTTTCGGTCTTCAATCGTCGTTCAGTTCAAAGACTGAGTCTTTTGCTGTCCAGACACAACGGTTTGTCTGAACGATTTATTTGACGTACATCTTGAAGGAAACGAACGTACATCTTGACCGTAGTCTGGACCGGGCTTTATTTATTTGAAGTAAAGCAAGTAGTATAATGGGGGATATCGCCCGAAAAAGGGGGGAATTCTCAACCTGTAGGCCCGCGGAATACCACCGCGAGACCCCTTTTTCATTTAGCTATCCATAAAGTATATACACTATGTACTATTTTGTTATTAGGAACATATTACATAGTATTATATAGATTTACCTTGTACAGGGACATATCGCCCGAAAACATTAGGGCGCCTTTTCATGTCCGCTTGCGTTGTGTGCGTTACATGCGTTGACTGCGTTAATCCAATTTTCTTAAAGAAGACTTTTCTGTACGCGTTTACTGTCTAGGTTACATCAAATGTTCCAGAAATTAGTATTTTTTACCTTAAATTATAGTACTGGGATATCGCCCGAAAAAATACAGTAAAACCCCGAAATCCGAACGATTTTTGTTCCCTTCTAGCTTACAGTAACTACATCCCCGAATACCATAATCTGACCATTTCAACTCATTTTATAAATTACCCTTGTTAAAAGCGAACCAATTTTACAATTGTACAGGGATATCGCCCGAAAAGTAGGTGAGTCCTGAACCACCTGCTTAGCTTCCTCCATTTCTGTCCTAGATTCCAATAACTACATGTCTGAATACAGTAATCCAACAATTTTCACTGATTTTATAAATTAAACCATGCGCTGACTGCGTTAATTCAATTTTCTTAAAGGTGGCTTTTCTGTACACACTCACCGCCTATGGTGCATTAAATGTTGCAGAAATTAGCATTTTACCTTACATTATAGTAATAACTATGATTTATACAGTAGTCGACGATAATAATATGATAAATAATCAATGATCAATATGGTACCACTTTTTTGTCCATACAGTGTATACTATATGCATTAGTTAATAGTATCAAACATGAAATAATCAATTTCCTATCAAGTTTTCAGTCATTTGATGTACATATTGCCTTCAACATCTTATATTTTCATTGTTTTAATCATACAATTACTTGTATTTAATTTTTATTTTATAATTCAGATAAATGTCAATTATTTTATGAACACCCTATAGCGACCACTCATTAGAAATTAATATTGTTGTGTTATCCTGTCGTAAGATGAATTCGATAACAAATCAAGAAGACATACGCTAGATATGTCGAAATCGTCTGTCAGGATGACAGACACTAAGACTCGAACCCTGGGTTGTCTTTCTTAGTACTGCTTTCAAGACCACAACGCCAGTGTTGAACAATACTAGATTTAAATGAAGTGTTTGGAAAGAAGGCAAAACAGCTGGCCGATATAGAGAAAACATTTTCTTTACTCTTTCCTTCTTCTGTTTTGAAATTTTGAGACGAAACAACGCATCTGTTGCCTCTTTTCTCTTTCTAATAAATAGATGGAGGTAATTAATCATTAAATAGTAGCTGAAGTCGCTTTTGTCGGAGCCCACCCACCGAAACGGAAGCACCTGGGCTCATAATTTGAGATTTTTGGCCATTATTTTGACAAAACTGACATGTTTTGGACATTACGGAGTTCACCTTTAGGGCCGAGGTTCAACCCCTTGACCTAACAGAGGAACGTGAAGGTTTACGACCGTGAGAAGCGGAAGTTTGGTTGTGCCGACTGGAAAGGGTGGAGAAGAGAAGTGTGTCTGCCCAGACGTTAATTGTTTTCACATAAGAGATCAAGGCATCTGTTGTGGCTTGTGTCAAATATCGTTTCAATTTTCGCAGTGTCAGAGAAGACTCGAGGAGTGAAAACCTTTTCTGTTGTTGTTTCAACTAGATGGTAAGAAAAATGCGTGATTTTTATACGAACTCTTCCTGAATATTTAAGTAGAGGAAACGGTGAGGTTTCATACGAAATATATTTCATAGTTAGGATAAATATTATAGATACTTACGCATCCTGTAATTGAATTGCTGCCTTGTGTTTTGACATCTGTATAAGAAGAATTTAGTATAATACTATCATCTTTTATGATTAATTTCTACTCCAGAGATGTGATTATTCAGCATAAGTGAGTTTTGCTTGTTTTCACACCTCTATTTGTATAAATGAATGATTTAAAGTCCTGAGACGATGAAATATACATATTTTACATGCAGAACAATGCGACTTGAGTTAATATAAACCGAAATTACTGCACTAGTACCAATTCTCGAATAATTTGAACACTAGGAGTGCATTTATTGTGCACAAAGAAGTGTATGATATGTGATTAATGCATTTGTAAGCAAAAGTTTTCCTAATATTTTACTTTTGAGATGTTTCTTAAGATTTTTAAAGTCGAAATTACTACAATATCGCTATTTGTGAGCTACTTAGCGTACCGAAAGTGTACAAAGAACTATAGAAATCTATTTTAAGTTGAAATATTAGATATATATTGTCTCAGAGGACATGCAAAAACTATGTAATAGAATTATACACGCTGCTTTTAAGATATTCTACGTTAATACAGGCTGATTATTCCTTTGAATAGCATACGAGACGCATCTGGACCATATTTGAAATCTGATTTTAACCTAATACAAAGTGTTTATTGTTTTTTGCAATGGAAACCTATATAATATGTCTTCTGTCACGCATGTTTAAGAATAATTTACCCGATTAGCAACTGTTTTGAAGGCTATTTCCTGCTTAGGTATTCATTGACGTTTTTAGGAGAAAAGACCTCTTTTGAAATAGGAAAAGAATGAATTAAACTTCAAACTATCACTTTGGAGAACTTATTTAACAGATAATGTAACTAGAAATGACTCATACACTGTATTTTACCCTTGGAAAAGGATTATTTAGTGGTAATCTATAGCACAAACATGATTATATATGCCTAAAGCCGACTTCTCAGATGAAATTGCAACTATTTCGGTGTTTGTTATCAGGAAGAGAGTTCTTCCAGTCAATATATAGGGAGAAAAGTGACATTTGAAGTAGAAAGAGGTTTAATTAAACACGAAAAGGACTAATTGATGTGAAACTTAGAGAATGAAGTTCTCTTATTTAACGGTAAGCACTATGAAAGAGATATTCAAACATGATTTTAAGCAGAAAACTAGTCTTTAAGATACTTTGAAACCCGAAAATACGAGAATAACGCCATATTAGAGGTTAGTTGTTACAAAACAAGTTCTTGAATATGAAAATGGCGCCACTAAGATGGATGATTACCCGAATTTGACCATGTGCAATACAATTTTGTTAATATACAACATTGAAATAGGTATTTCAACACGAATACTAGAGAAACAAACCATATCTTCACGAAAAATATGGTAGGAAGGACTCATTGTTTCGATTTTCTCGCGTGAGGGACTGTTTAGAATGGAGTGTAGACATTATTTTACTTGTACAGTTTGCATATTAATTGAGAAATCAACTCTGCTAAATCAAAATTGCCCATATTACGCGCTTTATTAATACAAAGAGAAGTCCTAAGAACCATATGTAGTCAATACGTAACAAGAAAACCGTCATTGAAACTAGGTTGAACGTGTATTTGAAGGTGAAAAGCGTGGATTTATATAATACCGAACAATATATAGCCAGAAAATTCACATTTGAAGTATCTTGAACATGATTTTTAGATACCGTGTACTCTTTCAGTTGTATTTTTAAGAGTATATAACGATTTTGCATGTACATTATGCTCGAAAAGACTGTTTGGTTAAGAAGATAAACAGCATTTGCACTACTTTGAATCAAATGAAAGCTAGAAAGAGCTGATTATAGCCAAAAAGAGTGTTTGAAACCACAGTTACTCATAATATAAGAAGAAAATGAGGTCTGTTGGACTGCTTGTTGTGTCAATTCAAGTGATTGACATCTTAGAATTACAATGTACTCTCTCCTTATACGACACGGGTTGATAAATCTACCTTTCCTGAGACCATGTAGCTGACTTGTATTGAACATATTAATGAATTAAACTAGGGGCATAGCTTTTGTATATAGTGTTTTGTAAGACAGATAAAAACAAATATAAGGTTAATAAGAAATTATAATTACTTACTTTTATATTTTCCCTGGCAGAATCTTAGGTAATATAATGAAAGAATATTTAATAAGTTTACGGGACTTGACCGATGGATGTTATCACCTGATGCAAGGACATCCCCCGCATATACCAACTTTTGCAAGCCCCATCAGAAACACACACAAACACACACACACACACACAGACACTAAGAAACTAGCACTGCACACCGGAAGTCCATGCCTTGCTTTCACAGCCTGCAACCATATGTTTACTTGAAACAGGAAGAGTAGGAGACAGGTCGGGGAAAGAGTCTGTGAGAGAATATCACAGCCAGCTGGCATTGCTGAACAAGCAGTGTTGTCATCTTACACTTAACAGTGTTTCCATCTTAAAATAATTTAATAAGTTATTCTTTGCCATTTGTATAGTAATTCAACAACGTCAACAAGAGTTGCCAACTTATACCAAACTTTTAAGTGTTGCCAACCATGGATTATTTTAATAAAATGATATCACCTAGTTTTCTTATTGTCTAATATGCTCGGATGTTAGACTACATTTCCAAAAGCAAAGTATCTTACTAGTATTGTTAGGTTGCATATCTCACAGGATACGAACTGCAAAAGGAGTATCCAAAGCTGAACTTAGTGACTACAAAACTTTTAAAAGTGTTAATACACTCGTCTCGTGCTCCAGTAGGCTCTATGAATAAAATATCATTTTTGTAGAGTTGTAACAAGAACTAAGCAAACAAACACTAGCATATTAGGTAATGATGTCATTTGAATTTAAATAATCTGATTAGTTGATGAAGTGAATAAATTGCCATGACGATTCGATTGTGACTTAGTCTGCTGCAACTGAATCAGGAAACAATGGCTAGCTGTGAGTGTACATTTGCCGAGGTGGGTGTCGACTGTGTGCTGTCAAGTCTTGAAGAATGGACACCTTGCTTTAGTATAATTTGTGATGAGTGCTTTCACGACATTTCCTTTGAATTTGACCACGAGTGTGTAGACTTAAGCAAGGAAATTATTTTACTTCGTATGGTTGATGTATTAACAACTCCCTTGGTTTGTGATCAGATATACCAGAAATTTACTGAATCCCACACTGATTCTATTGATATACTGCATAAATTTCTTACGACTTACAAGAAAATGATGACAGATTCCGAATGTAAGGACAGAATCCGCTTAATCTTATGGGTGAAAGATACATTGCATCCATGGACTTGTACCAACAAAGATCTTCACTCCTTTCAACTTTGAATATACACAAGGACTGGTATTTGTATAGGAAATAAAATAATTGATTTGTACTAACAAGGAACTTTTTTATTTGTGCATAAGTAAGATACATGCAGACTCAAACATTTTCCAAATGATACAAAAGTGTTGTGACTACAAGCTATTGAACAGTGATGCTTTTCCAGACAAGTGATACAAACAATGCTGAAATAAGAAAACAACTGGTATAAATTAATGTGTTTAAAGACAACTAATACAAAAACTGATACATAAAGTGAAATCATAGTAAATACTTTTGATAATAAAAAGTTGACAAGAATTCTGATTTGTATTTTTATTCCAATCTCCTTTAACAAATTTACCTTACAAGACAATATTTTACATAAGTATTAAAGAAAACTTACAAAAAGTATTTGCCTGTTCAAAAAATGGTAAAGAAATTTTTGTCATTTTGGTTTACAAAATATAATTTCGTAACAAAAGTATTTGTCTTTTCAAAATATTCTAAGAAACGAATTGTAAGAAAAAAATGTTTGCAGCAAAAAAAAATTGGAACAAAAAGTTTTAGTAACAAAGAAAAATGTTTTAATAAGAAAAAAGTTTGTAAGAAAAAAGTTTACAACAAAAAATTTGGAACAAAAAGTTTTCGTAACAAAAAAGTTTGCTACAAAAATTTCTAAGAACAAAATTTTCTTAAGTTGGAACAAAAAGTTTTAGTAAGAAAAAAGTTTCTAAGAAAAAAATGTTTGCAACAAAAAAGTTTTAATAAGAAAAAAAGTTTCTAAGAAAAAAAAAGTTTGCAACAAAAAGTTAAAAGAAAATTCATAAGAAAAAAGTTTGTCATAAGAAAAAAGTTTTAGTAAGAAAAAAGTTTAAGATTAAATAGTTTGCAACAAAAAAAAATTGGAACAAAAAGTTTTCGTAACAAAAAAAAGTTTTCCTAAGGAAAAATCTTGAAAATAGTTTTCTAACAAAAAGGTTTTCGTAACAGTTTGTTTATCCATTTCATA
>JAGDQP010029962.1:0-22962 GCA_022664845.1 Lepisma saccharinum | reverse complement strand
CCAATCCTGTAACGAAAGAGAAATATAATAAAAAATAAAGAAAACAAAGAAAGCACACAAATCTTAAATCGTAAAAAGATTAAAATTCGTATCGAAGGCCATACTCACCTAATGTTTGGGTGGCCCCGGAAACTAATCACCGGATATTTCCAAGGAAACTGTACTTCCATTCCCAATCGAGATCCCTCTTAGAAAACTGACCAATCTTGTAAAGAAAGAGAAATATAATAGAAAATAAAGAAAACAAAGAAACCACACAAATCTTAAATCGTAAAAATATTAAAATTCGTATCGAAGGTCATACTTACCTAAAGCTGGGATGGCCCCGAAAACTAATCACCGGATATTTCAAAGGAAATTGAACCTCCATTCTCAATCGAGATACCTCTTGGAAAACTTACCAATCCTGTAAAGGAAGAGAAATATTATAAAAAATAAAGAAAACAAAGAAAGCACACAAATCTTAAATAGTAAAAAGATTAAAATTCGTATCGAGGGCCATACTCACCTAATGTTTGGGTGGCCCCGGAAACTAATCACCGGATATTTCCAAGGAAACTGTACGTCCATTCCCAATCGAGATCCCTCTTAGAAAACTGACCAATCTTGTAAAGAAAGAGAAATATAATAGAAAATAAAGAAAACAAAGAAAGCACATAAATCTTAATTCGTAAAAATATTAAAATTCGTATCGAAGGTCATACTCACCTAAAGCTGGGATGGGCCCGAAAACTAATCACCGGATATTTCCAAGGAAACTGAACCTTCATTCTCAATCGAGATCCCTCTTGGAAAGCTTACCAGTCCTGTAAAGGAAGAGAAATATAATAAAAAATAATAAAAACAAAGAAAGCACACAAATCCTAAATAGTAAAAAGATTAATATTCGTATCGAAGGTCGTACTTACCTAAAGCTGGGATGGCCCCGGGAATTGATTCCCGAACATTTGCAAGGAAACTGAATTCCATTCTGAATCGAGATCCCTCTTTGATAGCTGACCAATCCTGTAAAGAAAGAGAAATATAATATAAAATAAAGAAAACAAAGAAAGCACATGAATCTTAAGAAAATTAAAATACGTAACGAGGACCATACACATTTGAAGAGGTGGGCCGGGAACCGATTACCATACCTTTCCAAGTGGTCTCTTCCCCTATTCTCAATGCATATCCCTCTTCAAATGACTTCCCCGTACTGTAAAGAAAGAAAACATATAGTAGCCAATAAATGATACAAACTAAATACTAGAATCTTAAATCGAAAAAAGAATAAAATATTTATGGAACGTCATTAGCACCTAAAACTGAAGTGGCGGGGCAAGCGATCACCGGACATTTCCAAGGAAGTTAAAACTCCAAATTTTAATTATGGATAACCCTCTTCGATGACTCACCAAGCCTGTGAAGAAAGAGAAAATGTGATTGAGAAAAGAAGTAATCTAAACACAAATTTTAAATCTAAAAATATTAAAATATGTAACGAAAACCATACTCACCTAAAGCTAAGTTGGGTTTGTGAACCAAACACCGGACCTTACCAAGGAAGGTCAACCCTCATTCTCAATCCAGATCCCTTTTCGATGACACCAATCCTGTAAGGAAAGAAAAAAATATAATAGAAAATAAGGGAAACACACAAATCTTAAATCGAAAAAAGATTGAAATACTTATCGAAGACCATATTCACATAAACCTTAGGTGTCCCGGGAACGAGTCACCGGAGCTGCACAAGGAAGCTCAACCCCCATTATCAATCTTGATCGCTCTTTCACGATAGAAATTCTATGAAGAAAAAATATAGTAACAGAAAATAATTAAAAGAAACTAAACACACAAATATTAAATTGAAAAAAATATAAAATATGTGTCAAAGACCATTATCATCTAAAGCTGAGGTGGCCCGGGAACCGATAACCGGACCTTTCCAAAGAAGCTTAACGCTTTATTCTCATTCCAGGTCAGTCTTTTATGATCTACCAATCCTGTAGAAAAAAAATAGAATAGAAAATAAAGAAAATAAATTAAACATACAAGTCTTAAGTCGAAAATCCATTTAAAATTTGTATCGCAAGACCATACTCAATCCGCTGAGGTGGCCCGGGAACCGATCTCCCGACCTTTCCAAAGAAGCCCAACCATCCATTCCCAATTGAGATCCCTGTTCTACGGTTTTCTCGATAATTGTCCTAACTCGTCGCTCATCCCATATGCATGACCAATTCTGTAAAGAGAGAAAAGTGTAGAAAAGAGAATAAAGAAGAGAAGTTACACCCAGAAATCTTCAATCGAATAGAAAATGAAATAAGTATAAGAGACCATACTCTTATATTTAAATTATCATACTCACTGTAACCAGAAGTAGCCCGGAAACCGATCACGGGACCTTTTCGAAGAAGCGGAGCCGTTCAATCTCAGACTAAGTCCCATCTCCTGCTTTCTCGGTAATTGTCCAATGAATTCTTCATATTGCAGGTGTCTGTGATTACACTGACCAATCCTGTAAAGGAAGAAATATAGAAGATAAAGAAAGCAAGTTACACACATAAATATTCAATCGAAAACAGATTAAGATTAAAATAAGTTTCGAATACCATAATCTTACGATTAAATTCTCATACTCACCTAAATCTGAGGTGGGCCGGGAACCGATCACCGGAATTTTTCAACGAAGCTCAACTGTCTATTATCAGCTCAGGTCCCTCTCCTACAGTTTCCTTGGTAATTGTCGTGAAAATTTCTGTTGTTGCGGGGGCTGTTCATCACATATGCCGAACCTATCCTGTAAACAGAGAACAAGAATTAGAAAATAAGGCATAAAAGAAAAATGTAAGTTTATAGTGGCCCTGGAACAGATCACCGGAAATTTCCAATGAAGCTCAACTCTCCATTGTCAAATCAAGTCTATTTTCTACTGTTTTCACGGAAATTGTCCACAAAACCCCTTGCAAAAATTAGATAATAAAATAAAAAAAGAGAAATCGAAGAAGATTAAAATAGTATCAAATACTATCATGTTTAAATTATCATAGTCACTACGTCTGCTTAAAATATAAATATAAACCTGAGGCGGTCCGGGAGACGATCACCGGGCCTTTCCAATGAAGCTCAACTCTGTATTATCAGCTCAGGTTCCTCTTCCACTGTTTTTTTTTCGGTAACTGTCTCCCTAGATAATTCTTCTGTAATAGGACGTCGCTCATCACATATGCTAAAGCTTTCCTGTGAAGATACAACAAAAGTAGAGAAGAAAAAATACAGAAGTTAGAAACGAAAATCTTCAATGGAAAAAGTTTAAAATGAATATGAAAGACTAGATTATTATGAGTCAATTAGCAACCTTTCTGCATTTGTCTCTTACTATTTTGTCGGTAATTGTCTAAAAGTATTGTTGAACATTTAATTTAATTGAAGACCTTCAGGCAACCTGAACTCCTGCCGAATGTATGATGATAAGAAAATTGGTGGAATGAAGAAAATGAGAGGAACGGGTATCAGCCCGTAATAACCCACACACACGATGTTTGTCCACCACAAAGTCCACATGACACGAGTCGGGATTGATCTGAGGACTCCACATACAAGAAGTGAGCGTTCTAACTGAGCTACTGCGTACTATATCGGAAGTATTGTAATTATGACAATTGTCACCTAGTAATAGACGCTTATTCTTTCGGTTAAGGATGACCCGAAAGACTCGGGACCTGGTCTTGACTCAAATTGCCAAAACAAGTGTTGTCAGGTTTCTGTCACAATATTTCCCTCAAAATACTGAAAAATTTCCCACTTTTTGTAAAAGGTTTCCGGATTGTAAATTTTTTTAAAAAAATTACTGGAAATTTAAACAAAATAATTCAACAAAATTTGCCAATTATTGTTTTTTTTCCCTTTGTTGTAGGCCAGATTTTCCCGTTTTCCGGGATATTTTCCTCCACCTGACAACACTGGGCCAAACTGACTGTAGCTTGGCTACCCTATGATCGAATATTGACCCTAATGACCTGGTCTTTTCCTGTGCTTTGAATCTATCCATATTGTAGTTTGTGACATTCCTTGAGAAGTTAGCTTATGCATGGGAACTTCATTAATTTCTTAAAGGATTTTACTGCTTTTATCCTAATTAAGACTTCAAACTCAAAATTGATTCAGAATAGCCTTTCCGAGGAGGGTACTTGCACACCTCTAGCCGTATGGTTTTCCTTTCCGGAGGTATGAGGCTATATGCATATGCTAATAGTATTGTTAGGAACTTTTTGCCATGGTACTTTCCCTGCTCTTGGGATAACTGGATCGGTCCCTTCACCCTTGAAAGAAACACTGTTCAAATGGAACAATGTGTAAGAAGCAAATAATTAATTCCCTACTTTGTCATCCGACTCATCGGGTCAAAATGGGGTCACCGGGTCCGAAACATAGACCAGGTGATTGATTCGAATGTCCCCATTGGCTCGGTGACCCATGTCAACTCTGCGTACGACCTCGAGTGTGAGGTCAATTCCCTTAAACATGAAATAATGAGGGCTATCTTGAAAGTAATTTCCTTTTCTATGTGATGTGTGAAATATTGTTGATAACCGTGCCACGTTTGTGAATCGTGTAGTGTGAATCAGTACACATGTAACGGGGAGTTGCCTTTATTCATGCAGCAACTCTGACATTCATAATGCGTGTAGCAACTGAAAATAATGCCAGCTATGTAGCTATTGAGCTTCGGGTACCCTAACGTTTCAGTAACCACTTCATGAAGAATTAAGCGAGAGATTCCAGACCTGAAACTCACGAGAGACCTCTAAAATTGTGATTCAGTGATTTTCTAGAACGGTTCAATCGTCTGAACGAATATATCATTCACCACAGTTGCTCGACCATTTCTTATCTCATGACAAACATATCTATCCATTTTTCAACGTGCTCACCCATACTCTTTGACGATGGATTTCCCACAGTTTTACGTTTTGCATGTATGAGAAATCTTGTTACTGAGTGCACCTCACAGGTGGAGTTACTGCGTAATAATAATAGTAGGGGAGCTAAGGCCCCCTATGGACCCCCAAGGACTAAATGAAGCTAGTATTTTTAGAAGCTTCAGACTTCTCTGATTCACATTAGAAATGTTAACACAACAAAAATGTGTTCCGAAGGGTCAAAATCCAATATGGCCGCCAGCCGCAACATACATTTTTTTAAATCATACCTATGTTACTTATTTTTTAGAGAAAAATTAACAACAATGGAATTATAAAACTTACCTCGTTTTATTTGGTAAATAACAGACAATTAGCGAATAATATTATTATACGTATATTGGTCCACGTTTAGAAAAAAAAGAAGACGAAATCTAAAAAAAAAAAAATCAATTTTTTACGCGATTTTGCTTTTAATATTTACACATTTTACGGTGTAGCTTGCTTAAAACTCACAATATCAAAAACAAGTTTGAGATAAAAGCTGTTCACAATCTTTGAAATGATGTATATATCAATATGGCTAAACAATTACTGTGTTAGCAAATAGGCGGAGGTGTACCGGCGCGCGAACAATGCTTTACCTTCTATGTGTGCCCTAGCTCCCGACGATTGTGATAACTTGTCGTTGTTAGGTAGTGGCAAGTAAAATAGACGATAATATTTTTGAGGCCTTCTCATGTGACATATCACGTACTCAGATAGCATGCAAGCTTGCAACAAGGTTGTCACGTCAAAATTGATATGTGTGTCGTGAAAAAAAAAGTAGAAAACGGAAGGAGGTACTTCAATTGTAAACTATTTTCTGGGCTAAGCAATAGCAAATAGAACCTCATAGAAGGTTAGTTGTATTTCTATTATTTGGTAAATAAATTTAGTGTGTAATTTTAGTTTTTTATATAACTTACCTTTGAAGATGTGGTATTTTCAATTGAATGTTGTAGGTTACATCTATTATTTTCTGTCAGAGCGTAGTAATCGGTTATCATTTTAAAGAACTTTGTCATGATCTTGTGAAAATTGACGAAGTGGAATGAATGCATTAAACGTAACAATTTACTTATTTATTGGAAATACAATAAAAGAAGGATGGTTGGTTTTGATTTATTGTGCAGTCTTAATGGGAAATATCGTGAAAGAGAAACTGTTATAATGAAAAGATAATTACGAATGTTGTTGAGGTTAGTATGAAATGAAACGATGGACTTCATGAAAAGTTGGAAGGAGAAAATACTATTCGTGTTTGCAGCGCATGCAGGCTCGTACTATTCCAGATGTACTAGTATCAAAGCTGATCATACATCAATGCAAACCGATACCCCATCTCATCGTTCAACATCTTCAACTTGTTTAAGGACCTCAGAAGGAACGTTCGATTAAAAAAGAAACTGCTTCATTTGTGGAAAAGAATTCAATTTTGGACCTATCAGAGCACAGGAAGTGTTTTCATATGGTTGTCACTTTAGAAATAACGGAAAATCTTATCAAGAAATTTGACTTACGAAATGATAAGTGGGGTGAAAGGGTAATTTGTGGGTAATTTGTGGTACCAGAAGGACAGTGCTATGGAAAGTGTTTCAAAGACTTTTCAAGAACTAAACCTATTAGGGAACGGGAGTCGACCAAAATAGAGACTGGGGAAGTTATTTCCTATGTTGTGTGAATACATATAAAATGGTAACAATGCATGTACATTCTGAATGAATTAAAATATATTATGAAATGTGTATCTGGTCAAGAGGATGGCTGTCATATACAGACAAAACATATCTTTAATAGCATTTAAAATATCGGATAATTGTTTCAAATGCTTCTGGAAAGGAATATGTGCTTATTGGACACGGTTCATAGAATTATGTATAAGTGATATAACGACAGGAAATTGACCCTGCTATTGAATGGTTAAGAATAATTTTAGCTGCAGCCGACATCAGACCGATGTCTTATGATTGAAGTATATACCCAGATTTCATTATAGCGAGCCTGACGGGCAAAATCTCATTTTAAGTCTTTATGGTTGGAGTAACGACAAAGAAGAATGCTTCTGAATCACAAAGTTAACAGGAAGTGCATTGTGATAAACCATGTTATAATATCAACTGTAAGACCAAGTTTATTCCTGTCACCCATGCAAACAAGTCTGTTATTAACCCTCCACCAATTATACGGGTCAAAATATCTGTTCAATCTATTATCGTCTATTGGAGTCTGCGCCACATACCATGAAAAATATGTTACATGACCTCTCTCATCAGTTCAGGACTATCAAAAATTAATAGTGAAAAGTTTCTTCAGAGTGTGTTTGACAAAATAGATGTAAATATCTGCCCGCTGCATACTTTAAGTACGTTCCATGCTATGGAAGGGATCCAATGCAGTACAGCTAGTATCAGTTCTAACATTCAAGTAAAGTTCCAACGAATTCAGAGTGGTCTTTTAATCTTGAAGGTTTGCGTTAAAACCCAAAGAAAAGCGGAGGAAGTAGCCTTAATAACATGCTTGAGGATTTCAGTGAACTAAAAACTGTCGGAAACACACACACACACACAAAAAACCTCACACTCTTGATGTGGGTTGTTGGATTAAACAAGCAACCTGGATACAATTGTTTCAAGAAACAACCTTATTAGTAACAATGAAAAGTGTGAATCGATGTACATAATGCCAGTACCATTTATAAATTTGCATCCTATTACTATTTACACGCCATTGTGCTTGACAGCAGATCAAAGTAGACTCAGGTAGTCATCATCGTCACATTTGATCCACTTGTGTTGAATTGAATTGGGCTCAATTATGGCCTTTAGGCACCTATCGCTCACACTGGGATAGGGTAGGAGAAAGTATGCGCACTGAGAACCCACATAGTACCTTCTCCTTCCAACTTTTCATGTAATCCATCGTTTCGTTTCAAACTAACCTTAATAATATCCATAATTCTCTTCCACAATTACAGTTTCTCTTTCAAGATATTTCCCACTAAGAGCACACAATTAATCAAAATCAATTCTTCTTCTTTTATTGTATATCCAATAAATTAGTAATTTGTTAAGTTTAAAGCATTCATTCCGCTACGTAAATTTTCATAAGATCCTGACAGTTTCTTTAAAAAAATAATCGATTACTACGCACTGACAGAAACTAGCAAATATAACCTAAGCATACCTTACAAGTTTGTGTAATTAATGTCCTTAGACTTATTATATAATAATTTTGTGAGAAGGTTTCATTAAAAAATATCCTAAAGTACTTTTGTTTACACATATATTAAAAAACATTGTCTAACCATATTCACTTCATTATTACTTACTTGCAAAGATAACATTACTTATTTAAATTTTTATCATTGTGCAGTCTAATTATGGTATATTATATAATCTTTGTATTATTTATCATGCATCACTCTAAGTTTCTTTGCTTTAAATGTTTTACGAATTAACGCATTTTATAAATTTTGTGTACTTTCAACTAACTTTATAAATAACAAATTGTATAACTTTATAATTTTTAGTCATAGTAGTCTTCATCACCCTGTCTTCATTAGTAAATTCTTGTGCGTATATTCAGAGAAAAAGACAATCCATTAAAATAAAAACTCTATATTTAAAATGTTATTTATCAATGTTGACTATGGAGAAACTTATATTATTTATCAATGTAGTGTTATGAAAATCTTTATACAGTATTTTGAAAATACATACCTACGTAATGTATGATTATGCATTTGTATATCTGGGAAATTTCTATCAATTTTTAGATTTGCAAACCTGATGCCAGTCAAATTTTCTTCCAAATATGCCTGCAGGAGTACTTATTCGAAGGAAACCATGTTTTAGAAATTTCAGCATGTTTTAATCATGTATGTATTGTCTTATTCTTGCGATGTATCAATGTTCTTTACAAAATATTTTTTTTCTTGTATATTCGAGCTTTGTGTCAAACTTTGCCTTACTTCATATATTTTTTTCTTCGTAACTAAGCAAGTGAAAACCATAGATTCTTGTATGTTGATGGAGGATATTTTAGTAGTGAATTTGACTTCCAAGTAACAGTGGCGTAAGTGTAAGGGAAAAGAGAAATAGAATATTATGTTAAAAAATTGAAATTTTTGAGATTTCGTCTTCTTTTGCTTCTAAACGTAGACCAATATTCGCATAACAATATTAGTAGCTAATTGTCTGTTATTTATACCAAATAAAACAAGGTAAGTTTCATCAGTGGCGGCGAAAAGCAATTTGGGGCCCGGGGCAAGTACATTTGATTGAGGTCCTTTCGCGAACACAATCGTCAGCGCAAACTGCCTACTATTGGCCATAATATCCTACTGAGAACTTACGGGGGACTCACTAGTTAAGATGGAGAACTTCCCGTTCACTCGCTATGTATGGTAATGAATATTGAGATTGTACAGAGGCATACTGTTCAACTATCCGACTACAGGCAAGCGCACAAGTAAAAGTGCGGTTTCGTTCGTGCGATGATTGCCTGCAATGATCGCAAGCAACTGCTGCACGCGACACTGCATTGACAAGTTGAAGGGAAACCAGTGGAGTCGGTTTGGTGTGTGCATCGGACGCAGAGTGTTGCATGCAACTGTTACAACAACGACTCCTCAAGCTGCAGCAATCGCATGCGTTTCAGTGTGTTGTGCAGTTTTTATTCGTTTCCTTTGAATTTGGAACTATTTTGTGCCAAATATGAACTTCAGCAGAGATGAAAATTGAAAGCTACGTCAAGAATGCACAAAAATACTATAAAACTGTTGGTAAAACCCGAAAGAAAGAGAATACATGCAAAGATTGATTTTCCTGAAGTAAGTTTGATGTTCGATAGATGGCAGCAGAGTTTGAAGGCAGCTTGAAGTAACTATATTGTTTTATATTGAATGGAAGTTGAGTTTACTTTAAAATGCTGATTATATTATTATTATAGTTGTTTGTAATCGTGCCTAAAAGTCTGCTACTGTCAGAAATATTGTCTACAGAAAGATCTTAAACTCGTAATGCATGAAAAGTAAATCGTATAAAGCAGTGTTTCCCAACCTTTTGCATGCTGCGGACCCCTTGATTTCTTACTAGTTTCTTTGCGGACCCCTGTTCCAGCAACCAAGGAAAACATTATACATACAGTACCAATAGATCTTTTTATAGCTTAAAAGAGACGTACAATTGGATACAGTTTCCTAAGAATATTGTAAGTCGCGAATTTATAGTACTAATAATAAAACCTAACGATTTTGTTTACTTATACTTTCTCAATGTGATGGCTGGCGTTGTTTTGTGACCCTAAACGTTTTCTTATCTGGCCCTAAAGTACAGATTTTTAGGCGCAGATCTGGTTCTATTTCAAGTTTCTGTACTTCTTTTTCATACAAACAAGTACAGAAAGTGTTGATTCGCACAAGTTAGTAGTCGCGAAAGGCATCTGATGTGAAACTGCCTTTCTGGAAACAAAGACCGAGCATGTAACCAAAAGTCGAGCAAACAGAAACTGAGAAACATCATCTTCAAAGAGGAATCGCAGCACAACTCAACAAACTGCTCTTCTTTATTTGGTGACAGCTCATTTCATTGTTTAGAAACGGGTTCTTCATCCAATTATTTTGCTCGTTGGAAACCGAAAAGTAAGCTTTCAACTGGGAACCCAAAGACAGCAAATGCATCTTCATGCACTCACAGTCTTCATTTGGAAGTTCTGTTTCACTTGTCGGCAGTAAGTCGTTCAGCGTGGGAAGGGAATCATATTCCTCATTGTCGATTCCGTCAGTCCAAACCACTAGTTTTTAATTGTGCCTCAATTTTATCTTGCACTAAAATACACTGATACTGAAACCTTGCAGACTTGAATATAATGGGTTCAGAAACGATAAAATATCTAATAAATAAGCAAGTATCAAAAGCCAAGAAAAGTCATTTAGGAAGTCCTTTAGTTTTGGTTCCAATTTCAAATAAATCAGAAAAAGTCTCACTTTAACACTCACCTCGTATAAGAGAGTCAGAACTCTTCCTCGAGCTAATCAGTGTACCTCAGAGTGTAAGATAAATATTCGTGATTACTTCCCATCTCGTTGTACAATGCAGTAAAAATTCTGGAGTTAAAGAGGACAAGCTTCGATAAAGTTGACAGTTTTAACAGATTCATCGAAAACGTCTTTCATCTTGAATGATATTCCATGTACAATCACGATGGTAGCTGCAATGGACAGCCTAAACAGAAGCAAAAAGTCCCTTTTGTTTACCTGCCATTGCCCGAGCACCATCTGTACTAATCCCAACACATGGAGCCCATTCTAGATTATTTTTAAGGATAAAAGAATTAAGAACGTGAAACAAGGCCTCTGTAGCTGTATGTAACAGCAGTGTTTCACAAAACAACAAATCTTTATGAATCTTGCTGTTGTCTTCATATCAAGCAAAAGCTACCAAATTTGCATTTCCCGAAATGTTAGGGCTTTCACACAATTGTATTGAAAAATAATCACTACTGGAACCCAAACTTTGTATCAATGTGTTCTTTACGTTTCCAGCCATTTCGTCGATTCACCGCTTCACAGAGTTGTTCGAGAGGGATACTAATGAAAGTTCTTTCGAATGAATTTCGGCAAACAAATAGTTATACCTTCCTTGCCGGAAAAATTAAGTCTTTACCAATTGTATGAGACTGTCTCTGCGATCAATACAGATACTTCGTATGAAGCTAAAACAACCTTTTTATTATTTGAGCCTAACACAATGTCTCTAACTACGTTTTGTAAGTAGGTTCTGCTAGTTTACTTTTTAAGTAATCAATAGATTTGTTCACTGAAGTACTGTGCTGTACGAAGACGTCCTCGTAATTTCGAAGGTTTCATGACCTCATTCGATAGCACCTCACCGCAAAACAAACACACTGTGATTTCTGATCACCATCTCGTTCAATAACTCAAAATCCCAACTTTACATATATCGGTAAATATTTACGCACTTTCTTGCGCACTACATTTTCATTTTTGTTACATGAACACAGCCTTACTGTCATGTTCTTCAGCCTTACTTCATGTCATGTTGGTAACGCATGTTTTGCTAGGACCGATTTAAGACACCGATCCTTTTTTTCGTACAGGCTGACACAGAAGTCTGAAGTTAGCTGTTCCATATTTTTAGTTCAAGTGTTTATTGAAAATCGAACTTCAGGATAGATGATCAAATCAGACATTAAATGTTGTAGTTCATTCACTTCGTCTATTGCATTGGTTTCGGTTTGTTGAGTTCAATCTTAACTTGGCTTTCTTGGTAAACCATATAGTGTTTTCATTTTTTTTTTTTTACAAAACTAAGTATTGGGAAGTGAATTCTCCTTAGAGGTGAAATTACTGCGGCACCCTCACATATTTGTCGCGGTCCCCTGGGGGTCCGCGGGCCCCAGGTTGGGAAACACTGGTATAAAGTATAGTAAAGCGTCCTGGGGCGCCGAATGCACAAACGAAACTATCCAACGGAATGCTTCCATCGCACGCATTTGCTGAATGCGGTCATCGCATACGAGTTAGGACCATCGCCTAAACGAAACAGCACCTTAAGAGTCCTGAGACGCCGTAGTTACTGCGTTACCGATACCATCGAGGTGCTCTACTGATTTATCTTAACGAGCAATTATTCACTTGTGGGGACCGGCGCAGACGAATCCCCCCCCCAAAAAAAAAAGAATCACGACGAACTTAATACCGTCTGAACAGTGAGGAAATATTGATTGGATCTTGGTTTATAGGTGTGCTATATGCTTCACTTTCATGTAGTATACGGGATAAGCATGTTTCATCTTAACGAAAGCGCCGCAAACAGCTGTTTTAAGGGTTGCTTATATCACAGGATATTTCTTCATAAGTTTGGCTATCGTGAGGTAAATTAAATGGGTTAATGAGGTCTCCCCAGGTACAAAACAAACAGTGTTTCTTCCAGAAAATTTTATTCGTGGTCTCGTGTAAACCTCATGAAAACTATAAATAATGCATATTGACTCTAATGTGATAAATATATAGAACAACAATAGGCCCTAATGTTCCTTATCAATATGCCGTACTTTCTTAGTTACCCTCAAAAGGAACATGAACAATATGTTCTATTATACACGTATTTCAGTATACGTATGAGCAATACAAGTGAAAGAAACTGTGAAAATAAATGCTGTTGATGATATCAAGACTAGCTTGCATATTTTTGAAGCAAATGTAAATTCTAAGCATTGTATAAAAATAATTATCAACACTATTAATAAAACGCAAGAAACGTACTGCAAAGCATGCCAAAACAAGCGTAATCGAAAATGTGGAATTAGTAAACTATACAGATGTGTGGAAAACACAGAGACTACCAATTATCTTTCCAAATGGGCCATTCTCCAAACACGATAAATGTTAGGAAATTGACACAGACACTTGTTATGCACTTCTAATTTTAAAACACTAGGGAAAAATTTCAGGCATGTTAAAAATAGTTTAACCAATATTTTACTTTTGCAAAAGAATACTGCAAAAGATAAAATTATATAAAACGTCTACTGTTAATTATGTTTCTGTCCTTTACTTCTCACAACATTCAAATGAATTTGAAAACTTGGAATCCTAAAATTCTTACTAATGTGTTCGAAAGTAATAAAACGAACTCAACAATGCCAATATCGCCATTTCAAAATTTTTGCAGAAGTACCTGTTTCTAAATCGACATCTAACTTGTACCTGCTGTAGTAATGTTTCAGGTACGCTGTACATCTAAGAAAATATTTAATTTATACTTTTTGTAATAATAGGTCAGACACGTTACGCATTATTAAATCGTAGAAAATTTTCCCACTTATTCTCAAGAGCTCAGGACTAATCAGGAGTGCAATCATCACTTCTGAAAGATTAATATCCCTTTTTGGAGGTAAGAACTCATGGAAGAAATGATGTGATCTTTTGAACCTTAGAAGTCAGAGCGTGGGCTTCATTTCCACCCCATTCCTCTAATGAGTCTAATCCATCATTCTTGCACACGAGCTCCGACTACACCCCGTTTCACTACATCGTTACTACTGTTAACCAGTCCTTCACTTCTCCGCTATCTTTCATTTTCCAAAAGTGCGTCTTCTATACGCATCATCGCCAAGTATTTACGCGCGCAACGCGTTTTCTCACATTTGGGGAGGTTTTACGTAGAAGGTTGAGCTAGTAACAGATAAATGTTGGATGCCCTGAAAATATTTATTCTAAACGTTATATTAACGAAAAATCAGAGCGTGGCTCGCTTTTTAGTGCGTCTCGATGAATTTGGGAAATGTAGTTTCCCGAGGTACTTATACTTTATGAAGATGTTAGGACTGAGCACTCAACTACATTAAAGATATGACTGCACTGTAGCCGAACTAGAAAACCTACCATCAGTGTCTTAGTTAGAGTGAGGCACCTGCCTTGGACGCGAAAGCTGGGAGGCGCCATATGGGGGGCGTCGAAAACTATATATAAAAGAAAAAACTCCAAATGTACTAAGCACCGAAATAAAAATTTCTCAGGTTGAAAAAAACTTTCGTTTTTTATGCAAATCACAGGCAATTAGAGATTTTTTTTCTTTTCGCAAAATTTATAAAAAAATGATAAGTGGCATGCGCATTATTAGTTTCTTCTCCAATTCCTAAACAATATGTTAAAATTAACGTAAATAGATTCCTAATAAAAACGGGGAAGAGGGACAACATTTCTACACATGCCTCGGGCGCTGAAATACCTCACAACGGCTCTGCCTACCATATTTACATAATAAATTATTTGCCTCAATTTCTGCTGAAAACAGAAAATATACATAACCGTGTTCCGAAAATGTTGAAAAAATGGGCAAATCTGAGCGGGTATGCACTAATGATTATGAGTTTCAGAGTTCCAAACGAAGTAGTTTAGTGTCTATTGGAAATTTGAGTACAATATAAGATGGTTTTCGAGCTTATTTTTTAAATTTGAATTTTGGGATTTTGTCTCAGCTTTTTTGATATCATCCCACTGTTGAGTAGCGGAGGCCACTCGGACTTGGGGCCCGGGGCGAGGGTCCTGCTCGCCCTCCCTTTGTGCCGCTACTGAGTTTCATAATTCCATTGTTGTTAGTTTTTTTCTTTAAAAAAATTAACACAGGTATGGTTTTTAAATATGTATGTTGCGGCTGGCGACCATATTGGATTTTGACCCTTCGGAACACTTTTTTGTTGTGTTAACATTTCTAATGCGAATCAGGGAAGTCTAAAGCTCGGAAAATACTAGTTTCATTTAGTTCTGGGAGGGGTCCATAGGGGGGCGGTACCCTAGATTTCCCTTTAATAACATAATATTCACTTTACTGAAACCGTTATGTACAATACTTAGCGATACACATAAAAACGAAAGATACTTTCTGTAAAACCATGGTAAGTTCTTCAAGATTTGTTTTCATACCCCAGTTTGACCTTGATTTTTTTTAAAAAAAATACAGCGAATGATAGAGTATAGCGTAAATATTCTCACATTCTTACATGCTAAGCAACTGACATAGTACAAAATCTCATATAATATCAGATTTTGTCTGTATTAAAGGTATTTCTGTTCGAGAATGATTGGTTTGTAGAGAAGTACTACAAACAGCGGAGACATCTTTGACATTTCTTTCAACATCGACCGAATGACACGGATACTCTGGCAGAAGAATTTGTTGATTACTAGCCAAAATATCATTTCTAATATCATCAAATAGAGATGAGGTGTGATAGGAGTACTCTCCTAGTCTTTTAGTCGTATGTAGGAAGTAGCATTGATCTTTAGCTGCGAACTTGCACACTGATGAAATTCTTCTTTCTTGCTTGAAGAATTTGTTGACACAAAAACGTTCTTATGCTTTCCTGCTCATCTGCAACACTAAGTTTTCTGGATGCCAAATATAGAAGTTATTTAGAAGGACTCGAGAAATGATGATCTGACTCTCAGGAGGGAAGTTTTCGACACTGTGATACTATAAAGTGAAGATTCTTTGCACCATCTTGACAGAAGGAATGGAAGCAGATGTAGAACCATATGAGAGCATAGAAGTTCAGTACGAATCATACCAAACGCTTCAGGTCATCAGATGGGGATTCTGCAGAAACGTACAATCGAAGCAGCCTGTTAGCTTTAGTTAGTCACCTCGCATGGCTTAAGTCACCAGGTTGTGCAGTTTTCAAGTACTGTAGATTATTATGATGTGCATTTTGTGCCCCTTGCTGAATTATTAAGCATATCCTTAATAAATACAGCTGGTCAGAACTTTAATCTGCCTTAACTGCCATCAACCACAGAGTCTGGGATTGGTTCAAAATTAATGATGGGTTTGGCCTGAGGACCAAAGAACAGCAGTTTGGTTATAGGTCGTTCATGTGAGGACCAATTGTCCTCTCATCAACCACACTAAATAACTTTCTGAGTGAGAGTTCATTACCATGTAACGTGCATTTGAGCCTATGAAGTGGGCTTTTAAGATGTAATACCAACATTGTGATTATTCCATTCTTGTTATCCGTATTTACAGGAATACCACCACAAATCACTGCTCTTAAAGTCTCTGTAGATCTTGAACGTTCAATAATACCCTGCACTTCATTAAATACATCTCGAGATTTTCCTGATTTATTACTAACGTGATCGATGTAACATACATCTGGAAATGACACTAGCACAAAATGTTCTTCTCTACCTTTCCTACGCACACTTCCAGTATCGACGAGTGTTTCGCGAATTTTTTCATCGAAACCAATGCAGACTATACCTGCATGTTGCAGCAAATGCTCCTCTGACTTTATTTCTCCAGTATATTTTTTTTCTGGCGTTGTAACTTACTTGCATCAACAGTGTTTATTGGTGACAGAAGTCCTGGGTCCTTGAGGGCAGCATTAACTACGTGACATGCATCTCTATTACTCACATTTGTCCACTCTATGCGTTACACAACTCAGGATACTGGTTTCTATTTTGAGGGTGGCATTCTTCCATTTCTTGTGATTGTACGGAGTAAGTGCCTTCTAGCACACCACTCTCACTGCTTAATAATTCAACTGACAATTTCTGATTATCTTTGTGCCTCGTCTTATTTTCAAATGAAAACCTTTTCCTTTTCTGAAGCTCGCCCACTTTTCCTATTACCATGCATCTTGAGGTGCTTTGATAAAGGCAGAATTCCTATTCCAATGCAGAGATTTTTTTTATTGGGACATTGTCACTAATTATATTCAACTACACCATTATGGACACACCTGCACGCGCCAATGTCGAAGAGATGAGAAAATGCTTTTACTTCCTGTTGATAGGTTAGAGAAGATTGTTTGTTATTGAATTTCATCAAATCATTAACATTCACGATTAGTCTCTTCACTTTCACTATAATGCTTTCAAATTCTATTGTTGGAATACCTCCTTTACTGTATATGCTTTTAACTTCTGTTGTCACTATCTTTGCCAGATGATTAATGCTGGAATCTTTGTTGGCCACTTGATGGAACTTGTAGGCTCTAAAAACATCCTCAGCCAGTGATAGCTGATTTTCGACAAGTGGCTGTGGATAACCGAATATTGCATGCTTGTCTTTATGCCTTGTTGCACATGCCATGATAAGTCTTTCAATAACGTTAACATATACTGCATTCCACAGGACTTATCTCAAGCCTCTAACATTCTGGATCAGGATTGAGACAGAAATAGCTCTCAATCAGTATTGAAACCAAATTGTGAAGAAGAAAACATAGATAAGTCGTAACTTAAAAAATAGTTTTAAAAAATGTATTTTAAAAAAAGTTGGGTCCCCTAGACATTGCTTATATGCAAAATTATTTTTTGTTCCACTACAAGGAAGCCAAGGAGCACCAATTTGACTACGTTTGGTTATCTCACCAAACTTCAACGTGACATAATATCGATCTATCTATTTTTAGTCTAATACACTTCTTTCAACATCCTAGATACACCATTGTTAACACTTAACTAGCTTAATTACATTACCTTTACATTTCATGGGGCAGAACAAAGAAAACCCCGAAAATACAGAATTGTTCCTTTCATCTAAAGGTAATGAAGTCTCTAGGATAACATAGTCTTGAAAGAACTTGCGGGGTTATCAGTGTTCTTCTTCAGCCAGGACTCTATTAGTAAATGCCGTTTCGTATAGTTAAGACTAGAATGTGATTAGTTTAGTTTTTTTTATGTTTCTACCAGATAAATTTGTTGATAGGAATGGACTGGGTGAGGGGTGAAAGCAGAATAAAGAAGGTGTGGTAGACAAAGGATTAAAATCACGAAAATACGTGAATTTATTGAAACGAAAATTCTGACACTACACTACAATATATTAATCATAGATTTCAAAATACAAACAAAGATACGTCCTATTTCCTAATTATTCACTAACCAAGAGTAAGTTTATATGCTTTCTATTGAGTGATTGCATAACAGAAGTAACGTGCGTACTGCTTATACCTTGCTAAATACTTTAAAGCGAGATCACGAGCACATAAGTTCCTTTTATTCTTTACGACAGAGCAACTGCATATCTGTTTCTTTAAGCAATGTTGAACGGATGGCTATTACTAAAGATACAGTAATAAGGCCTCATTTTTTTAGGTTTGTTTCGGGACATCCGAAAGTATCCCGGATCCATTGAAGAAAATATTTTCTATCTCAATGCAGAATTCAAGCCGAATTCCGACTCTGACAAGAGAAAATCAAACATATTTCCTGAAATTATTACCAGACATCCTGAATTAAATACAAGTTGAATTTTAGATACTCCCCAAATCGTTGAGTTAGTGACAATGTATGATGTTAGGCTATATTAGAGTAGTTCTAAGGTTAATTACTCATAAACAAGTTAAATCATTTTAAATTTGGCTTATCTTAGGGAAGATTAGTTCAAATTATTAGCTACAGTTTCCGGGAAAATATCAAAAGACCATCCAAAATATCTACAGTGGACCCGCGGTAATCCGACCTTCGATGCGGCATTTTGCGAATTCCCGCGGATACCTACACTTGTCCTTGAAACACTATGTGCATTGTTGAGTCAGTTAACTGGTGACACTTGACCAATATGTTCTGATCCTTTGCTTTACGAGTGTTTAGAGTTAAAGCAGTGACTTTTGACATGGTGTATAGTTTTTTGTGTTAAAAATCGACCTTCAGTGTTTTCGTCCCATTATGGCAACGAGAAAACTATGATATTCTGATCTTTGTTGGGTTACGACACGGTAACGAATTTACGGGCCACTACTCTATTTTGTAACCTGGGTATAAACAAATATTTTTGTCTGAACGTCCCGGTCTATCTGTACCTACTGCGTTGAGTGTTGATATGTTTCACAATAGCCTTTAAAAATTTATTTTCCACTACATAGTTATCGTAATCTTTATGTTTCAGATTGTAAAGGCATTCGTGCTCTTGCACCAATATTATTAACTGTTCTTTCATTTTTGTGCGACCTCACGGCTGATATTCAAGTTGCAGTGTGGGAATGCAGACCTATTCTGATCAACTTGGGGAAATTCGATTCCTCCAACCAGGCAGGCACTTACCCATTTTAGAATGATGGTGGTGGCGGTGGGGGTATCTAAATGTCAAAGACACTTCACCAACATGAGTTGAGACATAAGTGACTGAAATGCTTCTGAACTTATATTCTTTGACAAATATTATTGTACGTGTGCGGGTTGTTTCAGCGAGAAGCCACCTGGAGCATATTTGAATATTTACACGTATTCAAAAAGGATCTAATAAAAGAATCAAAATGTATTTTAATAATTTTGTGTTCCATATTCTAGCTTGAACATTCAAAGGCTATATTTTTAGTTAGCTTCGAACAACACAAAAAATATACTTTAATTGGTTAAAATAATAATGAAAAAAAAGTGATTTAGAGGATTTTTGGGCTGTTTGTTTTCAGGTACCGAGATACACAGCCATTATAGATACACAACGTTTAAACATGTGTAGCACTTTCTTCTAGTTGTCTCAATGAAAAGGCGACATTTGTATTAACATGCTTTTTACTTCAAGTCCTTACTCTAATATTGTGAAATTGAGCCCCGCTGCTCTGAACAAGAACCTACAAATTACATGAATTAATTGGACGTGTGATGCGAAAAGGAAGGGAAACGTTCCATTCTAACAGATATCCCAGAATATTAAGAAAAATATTCTGCTGGCACAATAATTTGTTTTAAGGACTGATGTTTTTATTACTGTTTTCAGGATTCATTTTTCTACAGTACCGGAACGTACGTACATGCATCTTTGGAATATGTGAACATTGGCTATCAATCTACGTTACAGAGGAAATTAGAAAATAAATGTTAACTTTAGACCAAAACGTTTAGTATACACAAATGTTGTCAATCTTTGGTCTTTTTTTAATTGTATGTCTGAGTAAATGGCAGAGTTAGACTTCCAAATGCGTTTTACGAGAAATCACCTTTCATGGACATACTCACTTCTTTCCCTGTACTGTACTCTTCACTTACCACGCTGACCTTAGCGATATCTACAGTCCTAATCTTGAAAAGCATTTAAAAATTAATTCCAAATTTAAAAGCAAATAACTTCGTAATTAGCACGTACAAGGAACATGATTAAATATTTGCAAAAGTTTCATACGTGAGGTAAAATTCATAATAATATAACAAAATTATCGTGACTTACCTCTGTGAAAGATAGATTAGAAATAATTGCACGAACTTTATTCGGTCTGAGTTCCCTAAAATTTGTAAGTAAATTAAAATCCAGAAATTCAAAATATTGTTGTCGCACGGCAACGACTCATTGTTATTGTTTCAGGAAGTTATAATAATAAATATTTTACTATCTAGCTAATACATTTTTACTTCCACAACGTAAGCATGCAAAAACAATATAACTTAAAGTAGTCAAATGAGAGAAACCTTTCTGAGGGGCCATGGTTCAATGGTAGAGCGTTGGAATAGTATTCGGGATTTCGTGAGTTCAATCCCAATTGTGAGTTTTTCAGGGTTTTTCACTTAGGCTCTGGCCTTCCCGCATCCTTTTCCCTTCTCTATCCCGGCCTGAGCCTTAGTGCCTAAAGGCCGTAAATGAAATTTAAGAGACAACTTTTTTAAGCTGCTTAAAAATGCGTGATCCAAAGGCATTTGTGCATACTTGTGCTATCATTCTTTCACTTGTTTAATTTATTTACATAATGAATTAATTATTTATTTACATATTAAATTAACTAAAGTTCTATGCAAAACACATATAGTTCAGTCAAATTAGACATTTGACCCGGAAGAAACTCAAGAAATAATGAAACTTCGCAGAAATGTAGTATTTGTGGAACTTAACAACATATCAAAACTGCTCATCATTCCAGACTGTGCTTTAGCCTAAAAAAAAAAAAAGATCGTATTTTTTCTTTCCCTGTGGTTATTACCATTTTTTAAAAAATAGAAAGAACTGCTACAAATGTAGCATCTCAGGGCTTCTAAAGGGACGACATACTTCTTTGCTTAGCTTTCAAGGGTTCTTGGATCATCAATAGAGGAAACACCCCTGGTTCCACCCAGCGTAGGTGTCGTGTGTGCTATTGGCATATAGGGGATTTCCAGCAGGAAGTCTGTTGATCTGATGATGAGAAATAAAACAAAGAACTAAGGACGTTATCTTTTATTTGGTTGTGGAGTTCTTTCGAACTACCAGAACTGCAGAAGCAGTACCATGAATTAAAAATTTAATTCAAATAATAAACATCCACAGATAATTTTTTTTCTAGCCAGGATAGCACCTCCAGAGAGCTAAACCCTCTATTTAGGAAGGGATGGCTAAAGAAATGTGGATCTTGGGAAAGAGGTGGGTGGGCAAAGAGATTTTATTTTGGTTCTTTTAATCTTTATTTATTCTTTTCATGAAGGTCATTATGAGTTTTCTCATAATCATGCTTAAAGGATCAAAAAAAAAAAAAAAGCAGTTTGTATAATGCTGGATGACTTAATGTTCATGAGGTGCATTAGACAAGACAACACTTTGGCACAAATAAGACGAATATCTTCTGATCTAGGGGCTACTCTAGATTGTGATGTAGACAGGTGGGCCCTATTCGTTCAAGACGGTCGCTGTGCAGAATATGTAGGTGCTAAATAATGATCGATGATCAATGTGGTGTATGCAGAGATGAGTGGTATGTCAGGGTGATTTGGAGGCATGGTATAGTGTGAAGAGAAGTGAAAATGGTGTATGTCTGTGAGTAGAGGGTTGTTTTTTCTGTTCGTGCGAGATTATGATATTATGGAAGAGCAGATGGTTGTAAACGATATCCAATTCAGTATTTAATATCCAGCTATTGAAACTCGCATTAGACTCTTACAACGACGATCAGGGTGTGTGATCCTTCTTCCAACTGACGTCACTAACTGGAGTGCCTACTTGGGGGAACCCGGGATTGTGCACAACGGGTGAGGCGACACCCAGTTTATAAATCCTGCCTAGGGTATTATAACTCAGTTATACGTATAATAAAATTGATATTTAAATATATTTCCTTTGTACATATTTCAAATGACAAAATACGCAAAACAAACGATCCTGTACAAAATATTTTTTAAGTGGTTGGTAGTACAGTTATAATTTACTTGCAGTTTCGCTTCTAACAGTTCGACGGTATCCATGCCAGTTCAATATATACATAGATGGAGTGCCACCTACTTGTAACTTTGTTTCTTAAAGGTTAATGACTTCCCATATCTCTTGCATAGTTTTCTGGAAGGAAGTGTACGTAGTAAATTTTAGAACCGTTTTCGTTGAATTTGTCTTTTGTTTTACATACCAGAATCTACTCCTCCCTCTTATTTTTATCTTTGGGAAAGCATGACATCTAACATCTTTATTGTTAAATCCTGTATTTTTACAGTTTGCAATTGCACATTTGTTGTGATTATTCATCATTTAAGCACATATGTACATTGTACAATGTACATACAATAAAATATATAATACACGTATATACA
>JAGDQP010029961.1:0-22962 GCA_022664845.1 Lepisma saccharinum | reverse complement strand
GTTTTTGATTTTACTACGAGGAATGTATCGCGAAAAAAGGAGAGATACGTTTGCTTTAATGTAAAGATTTATACCTAACTTAATTTCTCTTTCCACCAATGCAATCCTTGCCGTTCTCGGTCCACCAGTGAACTTTTTACTGTTCCCAGCGTAAAGGCAATATAAACACTCAAAATGGCGGGGCGTTTAGTGACAAGCAAGTAACGTTACTCCTGTTACTGGATTATAAAATATCCAACTAAGGCTTAAACTTCATCCACAAAAGTACGTAACCTCAAAATTGCCTGTTTAGCTTACACTTCGATTAGAAAATGACCGAGTTTTAAGCGTAAAGTAAGTTGAACGTTCACGGTCAAATCACTTTGGCCAGTTTCAACCCATTTTCAGTTAACGTTAAACTATTACAAAGAAAATGCTTAACTTTAAAATGGAATTAATTTTACCAATCTTTCCACTAAAAGGCTTACACTATATCCACATTTAAGAGTAAATACAACAAAACGCTAATTTTCGACTTTTATTACTCCATAAAGCGGACTAACTTTCATCCATTTCGTGTTTCCACTTTTTACAGTGCATCTTTTAAGAGTTTGCGTTCTGACCGTTTTAAGAGTGGGCGTTCTGACCGCTTTTAATAGTGGGCGATATGACATTTTCAGCGTTGGACGCTCTTAATTGTTTTATGTTTGGATATTCGGATCGGTGGGCGTTCTGACAGATGTGGTGGACTTTCTGACCGTTTCTACATTTGGGCCTTTTGACCATTTTTATGGGAGTTCTGACCGTTTTGGTGGGCATTCTGACCGCTTTTAAGTTCATATCTTCGTGCGCTTATAGTGAGGGTAACAAATTGATGTCATGCGATATAAGCACGAAACAAGTTTTTCGAGACCCTACCCCGTATAGATTCCGGTTATATTTCAGTTCAACCAGAGAGAAGGGGAGGGAAGAGACAGCTTTCTCTCTTTATTTTCCTTCTCTCTACCGAGACCTGAAAAGGTATTGAAGAGAGCAAAAACGGATGCGAAGATCACGTGACCCAATCTCAAGTACCGCGCTGTTGAAGATAGAAGAAGCAATGTAAGAGACATCTATCGGTTAGATGGTGAAGCTTGCTCAACCCAGGGGACATCTAATAATCAGTTAGCGAAGTGAGTAGAGGACTGCGTAGATGTCTTTATTGGGAAGATATTCCTCTCTTAAGTCCTTTCTCTCTGGTAAAACTGATCAGATAGCAAAAAAATGCCAGTATCCGACCACATTTGTCAGTCTTACTAAAACATATAACATAAATAAAGGAAAATAAAATATAACAAATGTATATATCACAGATTATGAAAAGGTTTTAAGCATGAAAAACCTAAGAATGTTTGATAATTAGTGTTCTGTCAAGTTAGAAAACTCGCTCGTAAATTTTGCCATAAGCAAACAAAATATTCCCGGAAAGTAGGCACCTTGTTATGTAGTTAAATATAAAAGTGCCTGAATTAGTTACAGGAGGCAATACTAGGAAAATTTAAGACGGGTTCCACTTCACCTGAACCTTTGCTTATTCTACATCGTAACCACTGTTACCCGCACAGGATTCACACACGAAACCGTTTCCTTCATCCGAACCAGAAGATAGAAAGGCTTCTTCCTACGTCGGGCCATCCATTTGGAACCATAAATGGAGAAGTCACAGGTGATGCCTGTTAAAGGTGATTTGCATCGCGCAAAATAAAAAAAAATGAACCTATTTTTCTAACCCGCGTCGCTCGCTATCACTCACTCGACATATTATTGTCAGTGATTTTTGTAGCAAAACATCAATGGTGATATGGGAAATAAACAAGTCACTGATGTAACATTACCATGATTCCGATTCATGTACCTGTTACTTATTTCGTCGAAAAAATCACACATGACGTAAGCTAAATACCCATGGAAAATCCCAGACGGTTGGGAAAACTCCTTCTCTAAATGGGAACCTATTATCTAATCCAGATACTTTTCAGAAGATGAGTAAGACGAGTTATTTATATGATCATATAAATAACTAGTTAAAGTTGAGAGAATGGCTGAAAACTGAATATTGGTCACCTTCACCCCATTCTACGATACTTTTACCGGTGGCCGAAAACTGGTACCATACATTAAATTCCAGTTAATAGGCATACTGCCTTGACGACAAACTTTTGTACCAGTAACCCTGCCACACAATGACTGCCACAATATTCAATAAACTTATTTTTTTCTACTATGATTACCAATGCTTTCTCTTTCAACGTGTTTGCATTTATCAATAGCTAACACCTGTATGTTAATTTTAAGAGCTTCATCGATACATAACTGCGCTTCCTCTTCCTACTAACGATGTAGACAATGGATATTGAATGTGTGTGTTCAACACTGATTAACAGTCTCACAAAATTTTAAGTAGTCAATGAGAGTGCAGCCTGCTTCTGAACATCGAAACTATTTACTAAAAAGGTGAGTTGCGCGATCCACTCATCAGAAACCTTATTTATTTACCTTTAAAGTTCTAGTGGACAGAAACTGGGTCTTGGCCGGAAACTGGTGCCTCGACCATAGTACACCTCCGCGTATCACCATGGCTGTCTCCGAATCTACTAGAGTACTTATTTTACGAATTAATTATTAAAGTAATTTCCGTAACAAGCTTCCCGTCGCTACTTCTCAGGTTGTGCGTATGGAAGTGCCAGAGATAATTACTTAAAAAAAAAAAAAGAGTTGTGTAGAGCGTACATTGGTCAGTAGCTGTCTAAAGTTTGGACTAGATAAAGTAAATTTTATAGCCTTGTATTTCCGTTTACACTCTTTGCCTCAACTTCAAAATACAGTATCCCTTTTCTCCTATAAATTTTATATTTTTTGGCGGGCGATAAAATAAAGTGAACCTGGTTTCATTATTATTATTATTATTGCATTTTTTCGTAATATGCATCCACCCATTCTGTTGGTTTTTTTCCAGTATGTACACTCATGCTCAAAACTTTGTCGCATTTCTTTAGGACAGGTTTTGACCAATAATATTTTTCTCCTTGGATTCTGACGTTTGCTTAATTTTTATACTTGTAAAGTATGTAAAAATGAATATTTCCTGAAATGTTGAGACAAAAATATTAATAAATAACGAAAATAGAAAGAAAAAATTAAAAATTAAGAAATTGTCGAACAATTTCTAAGTCAAAAATTCAGAAATTTGACAACATAGGGAAATTCGGAGGGAAATTTAGAGGAAAAAAAGGAAATTGTTTTCGCTCGCCGAAACAGTCCATATCTTTAGTACTATCTGAAACTGAAAATAGAAAAAGGTTCACTCAAATGAAACATTACGCAAACAAAGATTACAGATATAATGCATGCGCTGTATAATCATGTGACAGAAACTATTGTATTCGCCGAAATGGAGCGAAAAAGTTATAAAATCTCATTTAAATTTCGAAGTGAAGACTGTAAAATAAACGGTGCATCAATGAATGCTTATCAAGATGATATACCACAACGTCCTCGTGGCGTAGTGGTTAGGCTTTGGACTTATGGTATGAAGGGTCCTCAGTTCGAATCTCCTCCTCTCCATAAAATTCCTTTTCTTTGAGATTTTCTAATATAAAACGGAGTTATTATTTTTTGTAGTTTCCGAATGTATGTTTCTTTTTTGAATCCTCTCATTGCTTATAGAATTGTGTTTTTTATATTACGAATAGACACTCAGAAAAGTGTAAGTGTTGTGTATTAAATTCAAAAAGAGTAAATATGTGCTTAAAACTGTATTCTCATGTAAGGTTTAGCAACAAATCCTATGAATGCATGTGCTCGAGAGCAGTTACACTTCCAATATGTAAACCCAACCCACATTAAAATTAGTCATGCACATTACGCTTCCAATTCCCAATACGTATCAGAACGTTATATGTATAAATGTTACTTTCATCTTATTTATAATATCAATGTCTAACACTTAATTTAGTTTTCGAAAGGTAACAGTGTAAAATGCCTACAGGTTTCTAGATTATTATAATATTATTATTATTATTATTTTAGTAGTCCTGAGTTTTCACATATAATGATATAGAAGATGAAATTAAAAATAATCTATTGTTCTTATAGTTACACGTCCTTTAGCGTCAAACAGCTTCAAAGTTTCCTTCCAGTGCCTTGACTTAAACGTTCCATGATTGTCTGAGACAACCCTTTTGTACATTTATCCCTCACAGAAAATTTTAATCAGGCTATCGCACGTTGTCCTTGGAGAAATCCGACGTACAGGTATAAATCGTACAAATTTAGAAAAAGCGTCTATTGTTGCAAATTCATACTTATAACCTCCCTTAGAACTAGAACAAAGAGGTCCTAGATAGTCCACATAAATCAGCTGTCCGCAGCTGTCCACAGGCCTGTATCCCTGTTTTAGGCTTGTATTCAATACACCTCCTGCATGACCTGGTATATAACAATACATCCCGGTGGATTCCAATCCATGTGAAATACCCTTTTACATTTTCCAGATTCCCATTCACCCCCGGGTGGAAAGAAGTTAACAAATCATAGAAGTGAACTAAAACTCTGTCTCATTGGCGCTGGAAACCATATAACGGAGTAATAAAGTAGTTTCCCAAAATTCGATAATATGTGCTTCTTTCTTGCTTAATCAAAGTAACTTCTTCTTTCAAAACAAGTTTCCTCAGTTTCTAAAAAAGATCATCTTCTCTCTGAGCTTGTATTATCTTCTGTATACTCGTGATATCCTTGACAAATTCATAAATATCACAGACTTTTCTTCTTCTTTTTCTGCGAAAGGAAGTAATTCAAAAACATGCCTTTCTCCCTCAGAAAAATTCACATCGTTTTTACTCAAACTGCAAGATCTCTTTTTCTCTTCTTTCCTTCCTTTATCTTTTTTCCATCATAAAATTCTAACATATTCACATCCTCATTTTTTACTTTAGAAACGTCTATTAACTGTGCATCTTCGGTTTCTATTTTCAAATACCCTTCATCTTGTGCTATCTGTAATAGATAATCTCTCTCAATCATTTTGTCTCCTTTATAGTCTTCATTTTCAGTGTAATTACCAGAAATTCTGCTTAAGTAGTCCACAAATAGCCTTTCTCCAGCAATAAACTTAATAACACAGCGAAAGTGACTGATTCGATTTACCCATCTCTGAACTAGTGTGGACGCATCCCTAGCAGAGATCAATGATAATAGAGGTTGGTGGTCGGTATACACAAAAGTAACTCCTTCTGACAATAATAAGAACTTTCAAAATCTTTGCAACGAGAACAAAATGCCATAAACTTCCCGTTTAGTCGCTCCATAACGTGATTGAGTCATATTCATCTTCTTACTACCAAAATACACTGGCCTTAATTTATTATCTTCTCCCTTCTTCGCCAAACAAAAACCAGTACAGAATTCGGAATTGTCGACGAAGAAATGGAAATCTAATCTCAAATTAGGTATCATTAACATAAGACAATTAATTACAGCAGACTTCAACTGTTCCAGGGCCTTGTTACATTCATCATTTCATCTAAAAGGCACGTTGCCAAGCAACCGTGTCAAAGGTAAAGTAATCCTCGCCATGTTCGGGATTGAGTGCCTCAGGAAATTAAAATATCCAAGTAAACTCATGAGTTTTTTGTTAGTTTTGTCTCTCAAACTGTGCTGCTATCCGGCGTTTTTCATCCGAGCAAGTGTACTGTCCGTCTTCCACCATAAAGCCTAAGAACTCAAAGTTTGAAACTCCGAGGGTAAGTTTCCCTTGCTTTATGGATAAATTTGCCTCTCTAAACCTTTGTAGCACATACTTTAATGATTCATAATGCTCTTCAGTAGTTTCATTTCATACCATTATGTCATCACAGAAATGTATGACTGTTTCAAAATATGCTTCGCCTAATACAAGCTCCATGCACCTTGCCAAAGTAAAGGGCGAATTTCGTTCCCCATATGGTGCTAGTAGGGACTCGAACTTCCCAAAAGGTGTAATAAACGTCTTGTATTTATGTGATTCTTTTGCTAATGGCAAGCTATGAAAAGGCTCATATATATCCATAGTGCTGTATATTATTTTACCACCCATAAATGCTAGGATATCCTGAAAGTCTGGCAAACGATAGCTCTCAGGTTCTGTACGATAATTCGTCTGTCTCAAATCAATTATGATCTTGCTTGTTCCATCACGCTTCTTATAAAATATTGTCGCCCTCACATTTTCAGACTTACTCTTACATATAATTCCTTTCCCCCAGCATCTCGGAAAGTAAACCCCACATTAAATTTCTTTTCAGTTCTGTTAGCGGGCGTACACGTAGCTATAAAGTAAATCTCTAAATCTTTCTTTCAATTCATCGTAAAAAATAGAGTTTTGTAATTGTTTCTCAAAAATTTCCCTAACAGTTTCTTGCTTCTCTTCTTTAAAAACCTCAATTTCTCTACTATTTTTCTTAATTTCATTCATACTGCAACATTCAACTTCCTCATCATTCTCAAATTTAAATACAAGTGAATCATCAAAATCATGCCACCATAATCCACCTTTAATATTCATTATTATCCCAGTTGCGGCTAAAAACGTTCTTCCTCCTATAAGATTCCGTAACAATCCACCTACAACAACAAATTTCTGCCTTACTAAATAATCTTGATAGTGAAATGTTGCATAAATTTCCCCTGAACTATAGGCAACACCATTTGCAGTATTCAATTGGATAGAAGATTTTCTCATAACAGCTCCGTTTTCAATCCAAATTAAAGCTTGTTTTAAGTCTACCGCGTTCAAACTAGCGCCACTGTCGAGTAACATCAGTGATTCATTACCATAAATAGTGTATTTTTTAGAGGGGTCCTGGGATCGTTCCTTCCAGATATCTTTTTCTTCTTGCGGTCCGAGCCTAATATCCGTTTTTAGAATCAGCAGAAATCAAAGTTACATTCCCTTTATTCTCATAAAAATTCCTCCTCTTTCTCGAACTCTTAGAATAAGCAGTTTCTCTTTTTGCTTCCTTTCTTACAACCTTGCCAGACGACAAATTATCAGTTTCTAAAAACATTTTATGAACTTCTTGACGACACTCTTCTGGCAAATTCTTAACTAGCTGCGGCGTATGCAAATCCTAACAAATTTATTATATTTGCTGTCATACGGCCTATCAAACTGGTACCTTGTTGTCTGTCCCTTAAAGCTCCAAGAATTATCCCCTATATACAAACATATCTTAGCATCCCTATTGAATTCTCTACCTGTTACGATCTGGTGGTTAAGTCCAGGTAAAACATAAAAGAAAGTAAAAACTTTTCTTCCCTTTACAAAAATATTCAATTGCGTTTTCCCAATTGCAGTAGTTTGACCTTTTGTTATAATAAGATCTACATTTTCTTTACGTAATGGCCCTCCTCTTCTCTGTGAAACCTTACTCAAACCGTAACTCAAAATATTTATATTACTGCCAGTATCACAGAAGCTATTCCGTGATAATCCCCTGAACCTCTCTTACAGAAATGAGAGGTTCAGGCATCACTTTGTTTGATATATTTTTCATCCCTCTTTCTTTTTTCCTTTACAATGAACAGAAGAAGTTTCTCATACATTAGAATCTCGAATCTTCGCCGTACATTGATTTGCTCTATGGTAAGGCTTCCGACATCGGTAACAGACAATAGGTCTTCTTTCTGGTATCTAACCAGCTGTATCATCCGGCAACTTTCCCCCACCATTTCTCTTGAAAAAGACCGGGTCCAGAATCTTAAAATGAGGTTTCGTGACCATTTCTTTGTTCTCAGCACCGTATAAAGCGGCTAATGGGTTTGTTTGTCTGTTTCATTCCCCATAACTGGAAGCATACAAAAACATTGCCAATAAGATGGTATTGTATTTGTAATCCAAACTGTTCCAGCTCCCTCAAAGAAGAAATTTCTTTTTGGAACAAAAATGCTCGGTATTCAGGATTTAATCTTTAAATAATACATTCAACCTTGGTCTTTTCTTTAACTTGTTTCTCCATTCTTGAATATAATTTAGACATTTTCCTAACAAATTCCGCTATCGACTCTGAACGGTCCTGATAACTAGACTGTAAAATCTGATTTAGTTCTATTTCATAATTAAAAGAGAAAATTCCTTGAGCAATAGATCCCGAAAGATGCTGAAGGTGGTTAATGCATCACACTTGAAATCAAACCATAAGAATCACGCGTCTTTCAAGCACTTCGGTAATACATACGTAAGAACTTGCGCCTCGGTTAATTCTTTCTCAGCTAACAACAGTGTTAATTTTTCCAAGAACTCAAATGCATTTTCTTTATCTGGCCATCCATGAAATATCGGTAATTCAACTTTGAATTCAGCGAGAAATTTGAGCAATGAATCGTTTTCATTAGACTGGCTATTCGTTTTTTCATAGTTTGAGTTTCCATTTTCTCTTTCGGTACTCGAAGTAGTGTCTTTTTCGGCTGAGACTTTAAGTGCTTTTATTCGATCTAATAATTCTTGATTACTTAATTCACATGTAACCTCTAAGCCTAATGCCTGACAAATAATTTATTTTTGTATCAACTGATCCATGACTCCTATTTCACGATTTGATCTCAATCTCATTCAAATTTAGCAGCAAAAGCAATTACTCTGGTAATTAAACAATTATGTGCGTCCCTGTTTAAGGCGACATTAAAAATATGTTATGGTTATGGTTCACAGATTGCATACACCTCGGTACTGGAGCTCAATTTTCAATGTGAAACTTTCGGGAGATTTAATATAAGAAATTCGAAAGATGACGCTTTCCGACGCACCTGCCTTCGCAAGAATAACACTCTCCTCTCCTGGATCAGCACAGACGCAATCAGCATATTACCACAATGATTAAAGCAAATATTTCCTATGATAGTTTCCAGGCGCCAGCTGATCAACAACGCAAAATTTTAACTAATGTAATCTCAACAGGTTCATAGCGCTCCCCTCACAATCCTCTGTGTATGTAATCCCGCCAAGCACATATTCGGTTACCTAACGGATTCCCTGATTCAATACTCCACGAACCAGAGCAGGGGTCCATCAGAATCATTACCAGAGAGATTAAAATATCACTAACTTTCTCCCTGCATATATTAAAATTTCAAGATACCAATTAGTACTAGTGAGGGCCTTGGATCAGGTTAATACTAATCAAAAACAATGTTTAACAGTATAATATTATACGTTTATTTTAATTTTAATTTTCTTCTCGCAAATCGTTGAAGTAATATTACGTGTCTTTGAAAGAATCTCTAATTTTATCTTTTCACCACCCAAATTCCAGTCAATCAGCTCCCCCAACCCAGTGCGACGACAATAGTCACACCAAGTTTAAACGTCTATCCAGATACCGACAATAGGTGTCTGGCAAGTATGAGAAACAGCAATAATTTCTCACGCAACCTGAATCCAAAGACGACAATAGTCTGGGAGCCTAATGGAATATATCTTCTCACCTCTCTCGCAGGCTGCCTACACCAATTTAGTGCTCGACCTGGTCACACTACACACCTGGGCCTACTGAAGTCTTGGTGCGGGGCAGACTGTGAGCGGGGCATATATTGACAATCATCTTTTCTCATAGCAAAACTATATAAGCTCAAAGAAACAATCAAGAAAAATATCTCTTTCCTCTCCGTTAAAATTCTCCTTAGGACAGAGGGTTGGTAATACAAAATTCTCCTTCCCCACAGAAAATCTGAAATCGATTCTCTGTGCTAACTTAAATAGGCAGTCTGGGTTTTGTCTATATTCAAAAGCAATGCACTTCTCCCAGTCTACAATAGACCAGAATAGTGCCCCTTCCCACTACAAGTTACTTTCAAAAAACAAATATATTTCTTCCCAGTCATTTCACAGTTTACTTAATGTTAGCAATTTCCATATGGGCCATTTGGAGAGATTCAAAATTTACTCCCACTCAGACTTCGGCAATAGAAGTCCGCGCAACAGACTTTAAGGATCACCTGAGAATTGTCTTATTGAGTTGAAATCGCACTTCCCTGACTGCAATAGTCGTGAAAACGCTAGACCCTTAAGAATCAGATTTCATCAAAATCGGTTTAGTTACCACCCAGTTATATTTCGTTGCAAATAAGTTTTTAATCTTAGCATCCTCGAAAAGCAAAGTGAATTCAAGTTACGCTGTATTTCAATCATTTCCCAAGTTTCAAATATTTTGTCTTAAATTTAAGCAACATTTAGTTACGACCGACATTGAAATACATTTCGGGATTTGATCAAGTGAACTGCCACTCCAAAATCTTAGTCTACTCTTATTTACAGCTACCTTTGCCTACAGTCTGCATAGCTGGCCTCTCGCTGGGCCATTGCCCGTAGCTGGCAATGATAGTTACGTCCTCCTCAACAGTTCTCGCGAGAATGAAAGTTTCGGCCCACGCCCCTTGAGATACACACTTATATATCGCGACCAATTTTCCTCTCTCCTACCCACAACATCAGGTTGGAAAACTAGCCCCCTGGATTTCCTCAGCAGCAAAGTCATGGGAGAGGAAATTATAACCTGCCGCTTTTCATTATCACAGAGAGGGAGAAAGAGAAAAAAATAACAAGTTTACAGTGGTGGGCTGCGTTCCCTGCTGCTTTTCTGGCTATGCTGAAAAATGTCTCTAAAAATAAAATATACACTCAAATATTCATAATATAGGAAAATACAAAATGAATACATAATATATATATAATTAATTACAAGTACCAATATTTTTCCCGGCCGGGTTAGATATACCTTAAGTCTAACAATAATATATACACAATTTAATATCACAAATGAATAGATATTAATATCATAAATAAATTATTTACAATAATTAATAATTTGGCTTTCGAATAATATAGTTAGAAAGCCCACTTTCTAACAAAAGCTTACTCGTAACCTTACATTGTTCTTCGTTTCAAGTCATGGAAAATCCTATTGCTGTTTTGCTTGCCACGCAGGCAATGGAAGGGTATGATTATCCAGAAACTATCCTTGAGTGCTGGCGGTCGCTGTGCTACTACAAAATAATAGGATACCAAGCTGACGAATTTGATCCCGATATGTTGATGCATCATCTCCTCTATTATTTCCGGAACGACGAAGAAGCTATTTTACAATGTTGTGTAAGTGTCCAGGACATTCTCGATCTAGGGTATTACGGATTCTTCGGAAGGGTGGAAAATAAAGAACTGGCCTGGAGTTACTATATCGAGTTGATACCTGACTATGACGGTTTTATTTCACATAAAGCTAGCGAATTCTTTGGGTTCTATGCCTGTTCGATTTGTGTTTATGGTGACATTGGCCATGATAGTGATGATGTGTATAGTGCCATGGAAACCGATACTAGTGATGGTTATGTGTGTGGTCGTGCCTACATAGTGATACGAATATGGATGAGACAACGTGGATACAAGAGCATAATAAGTGTATAATGTACGGTGCTGGACGTGACCCCAATTTGAGATTATTTCCGAATCGTATCCAGATTTGCCCCTACGAGATGTAGTGAAATAACAATTTGACCTATTGTAACAACTAATCGTGATCCTGAGATGTTTGTAACTAATTTGTTTCAGTTTGCTGTAGACAAATTACTACTAGATTTCGACCCAGCCTCGAAATTCAGATTTAGTCTCGAGAACTCCAAGTGCAATGTAGGAAAGCCGGTATACATACCTTTCCAATTACGAGCACATCTTACAGCAGACAGTATGTTACGCAAAATTGAAAATATTTTAAACTCTAACGAGGAATTCCTGTTAGGTGACGATATTACCATTCAGACTAATATTACAGATCCCTGTCGCTGTTAGGGGCGGCGTGTTAATGCTAAGTATAGACCCTTAGCAGATTATTTTCAAAAGCACATTATTCCGGGGAAATTACGTCCAGACTATCTAGCCATAGCATTGGTAATGGGGCGAAGTAAGGCGGATAAAATTATAATAAAACTGCCAATATGAAAGCACATCCTGACAACTGGCACGCTAGTGCCATGGGGTGGACTTACGTAGTAGCAATGGTTTTAGTTTAGATGACGTAGACCTTTTCGAAAGGCATTTTGGGGAGAAGTATCAAATTATGTTTATTGTCATGTGTTCAAAACACGTCAATATGAAAAAATTAATGTTGGTCCAACGGGAAAAGGAAAATATTTATTCGTTTTCATGATGACCATTACGATGTCATAGACGCCTTTCGTCCTTTTTAGGGTGTAGAGGGTATTGCGATTATTGTCCCAATCCATATACTAATCTTCGGACGCATACATGCCCGTATCTTTATAGTCACTGTGAAACGTACTATTCTGATACAGAAGTTAATGTGGAAACCAAACGATATTGTTTGTAATTTTGGATATCGTAATTTTGTCAATCAAGCATGCTTTGAGAGGCATGCTGCAAAGGCGAAACGTAAATCATTGTGTGATCACATTCAGTTATGTGTGCACTGTGGTATAAAACTCGATTGGAGCAACAGAAAGTCGAAGCATGTTTGTGGTGAACATTTCTGTAAACGGTGTGCTGAGTATATAAATGAGACCCATATTTGTTATGTTAAACCTGAGCGTCCTAAGAGCATAGAGGATTTTTTATATATTGTCTACGATATTGAGACGATGCGAATGGATGCTAACGACAAGTGTGAGCATGAATTACTGCCAATTTTTTTTGTTCTACGCATCGTTGCCATCAATGCAAGGATATTCATGAATATATCTATAAATTTAATGTTTGTCGTAATGGTGATGGCTCTCGTGACGATCCATTTATTAGACATGTCTTAGAATAGGGTCCTAAGTTTACGCAAGTGGTTGCTCTGACACATAATGCGTTCGGCTTCGACAGTTTATTTGTTACACGAGAAATATTAGAACATCATAAATTAGTACCAGAAATACTTACTAGTGGCCACAAAATAATGCAACTAACGATTAATAACATTATATTCAGAGACACCTTCCTGCTTATGAGAGTTCGATTACCGGATCTCCCAAAAACGTAAGGGCTAGACGAATCACTGAGGAAGGGGAACTTTCTTCATTTATTCGATACCCCAAGGAATCATAATTATGTTGGATTATATCCAGAGCTGGAGTAGTACTATCTAGGGAGCAAATCCGATGAGGATGCAAAGAGTATAGCCTTATGGCATAATTATTGTGTCAAACGTAAAGGAACATTCGAGTTTCAGCGTGAACCGTTGGCCTGATTCGACAATGATGTACGTATTCTAACGTTAGCACTTATTCAGTTTTCCAATCTTATAGAAAGTACGACAGGTGGTCTTCAATATTTTTTGCATACCTCGAATATTGCTGCCGGGTTTTATGCTGTGTTATCCTGCACAGTATCTTAAAGAAAGTACCATCCCGGTTATCCCACTATTAGGGTTTCATCATGGTACTAATCAAGGCAAGCAGGCGCAACTCTGACTTCGGTGTATAGAATATACGCATAAGGCAAGTTGCAATGCCCAATTTGAACATTTAAAAGTGGATCGATATCTTAAAAATACTCGTACAGCATATGAATTTTATGGCTGTTACTCTGATGGCCACCAAAGCCTAATTCAGCTCAGAGATTTAGCTATAGATAAACAAGGGTATAGTCTAAATAAACGATATGCCGACACATTGGCAAGCGAGGATTTTTTGTATAGGATATGTAACGTTATTGCTGTGTTCATGTGGGAATGTCAGTGGCACAAACAAATGAAACTTGCCCTGAAATACAGATATTTCTTCGGGAGCAGTGTGCTGGTATTGATTGAAGAACCTTTACGTCCTAAGGATGCCTTTAAGGGTGGACGAACCCAAAGCTTTCAAAGCCTGTATGAATGCTATTAATCGGAAGTAACTGATTTCGTTGACTTTACCTCCCTATACTCATGGGTCATGGCTAACCAACCACTTCCGGTTGGACCTGTAACCGTGCATATAGGCACAGACATGCCCGATCCAAGTCAGGTAAACGCTCTAGTCTTTTGTAAAGTCCTCCCACTAACAGATTTGGCCATTCCCATATTACCATAAAATGTACATAACAAACTAATGTTTGGTTTATGCAGAACTTTTGTCGAGAAGTTACATACCGGTGAATGTACACATACAGACCAAGAACTAGCTATCAAAGATGTTTTCTCCACGCCCAAGCTCCATGCTGCATTAAAGGCAGGTTATGTTATTCTTCAGACGTACGAAATTTGGGAATCGGAAATGTCTGTGGACTTGTTTAAGTCCTACGTAGGTCCCTTTCCTTAAAATGAAGCAAGACGCCTCCGGATATCCTGAGAATTGCCAAGATGAAGAGGGTAAACAACAATATATTCAGGATTATTTTAATCATGAGGGAATTCAACTCGAATATGATAACATAAACAGAAACGAGGGATATTCATTGCAAAAATATATTTAAACTCCTTGTTCGCAAAGTGGGTGCGAGAAGATATTGATCATCCGAAAACAAAGGTTGTTACAACAACTCAAGGGTTTAATGAAATTGTCTATTCTCCTCATCTGGAAATTCAACATGTAAATCGGAAAGCGAGTAAACTTCTTGTTACCTATTGAGATTTGTAATACCAGAATACACCCTAAGCATTCACCAATGTTATTCATGGGCATGACTACGTCTGTATGTGGCAATGAGTACTATCGGTATAGCACGTCTCTTGTACTGTGATACTGATAGTATTATCTGTGTTAGACATCGTGATGGACCATCATTGCTACCCCTAGGTGATTATCTAGGTCAGCTGAAGAATGAACTGCCTCCAGGGTGGGAAATGCGTATATTCACATCTGGGGGGCCTAAATATTACTCTTACGAACTAAAGGAAGTACCTACTGGGCAATTGGATCCTGTGATCAAAGCACAGTTTCGGTTGTTACCAATGCTTACAAACCAGATTGATACCTGTGTAATGTTCATCCTAGTGTACATACAATAACACCATATGTTCTTTACTGGGTGGACACTATTCACTTGTAGCTTTGTTTATATACAGAAACCATATTTCCTAATGGGTGCGCACGGTAATTAGTGGTGTGTTAGTTACATGAAGCTACTCATTTTGTTTTTTTTCATCAGTATGACGTCTTGGCGTCTGTCCCTCTTTACTTTTTTCCCCAAACATTTTATCAAAAAAATAATATTTTGTTGCGAGGCTGCAGATTTCCACATAGATACATGACCGAGTCAAAGATGCTGTGATGTTCATCCTAGGATATTACAAGTTGTTGCTAAGCGACAGCACATGGGCGCCTCCAACGGAACAAAGTGGAACCTAACAGAGCTCTGCTGACATCACCATGACGTCTTTCTCTCTCTCTCTGATTTTCCCCTAAACTTTTTTTCTAAAAAATAATCTTTCGTTGCGAGGCGGTAGATTTCAACTTGTCACTTTATATCAATTTACATTTGACAAAACCTTCGGCAATTTTCAACGCAGTCAGTTGAATAAAACATCTTTCTTAATGCTATCACCCAAATAGCGTCAACGTATCTTCCATTAGCATTTACATTCTTTTGATGCGTTCACGACCTGACAGGCAGGGACCAAGCAGCCCCTACCTCCCAGCCTTGCTACTTTGCTTTTCACCGTCGACTGACCCACTCAGAATCTACATTCTCGCTCGTCATTTTTTCAAACATTTCCCTGGATTTCATAGTTAGGAACAGTCATCTGTCTTGGCTTATTCTACTACACCCAGTGCGTTCAACTTGCCTTAATTTGATCCATTCTCTAACACGTAAACTCAAAACTAGTTTCTCATAGGGGGGACAAATATCATTCTACTACTACTAGTTTATGTGTGTGTTTAAGAATGTTATAGCAATAACAATGAACTGATCAAAGGAGGAAAAAGAGAAAAGAAGACAAATTCCTGGCCACTCGGAAACATTTCGTTATAAGAAACCAACATCATAACCACTCAAACTACCTTCATCCGCTGCCCCCAACGAACAAGCTCTAAATCCTTTAACTCACAGTGGAATGAGTAAACCGGCTCTGAAGAAAGAATGTTTGGTGCAGTCAAGAGAAGCTTTGCGGAAGAAAAGACTGTCGGATAAACCCTACCCGCAAAGGAGCGAAGGAAAATAGTCAATGAACGAAATGTAAGGTATATATACACACAAAAATCATTTTAAACCAGAAATAGTAACATGTCACTAAACTAAATCAATAAAACAATATACGTTTATTCCTGCTCCTAAACATAGTTCAATTAAAACACTTAAACAATAGACAAGTGGTAAGTTTTAAATGGCTCGCGAAGGTAAACACAGCCCCGACAGACAAATGAGGAGAGACAAATAATACTAAAATTAAACATGTAAAAACATTAAATTAGAAAAAAATACGTATAATACATAGATTATAGTGGAAAACTGCCATTATATCGGGATTAACAAGCTGTATGAGACATGCAACAGCTCTCGGGAAGGAGACAATAGCAACAGAAAACTAATTACAAGACATTACTAATAAAGCATATAAGTCATAGCACATACCAATAACAAAGGTAAAGCCTATACACACAAAATGTAAGCAAATGGAGTGTAATGAATAGAATATAGTTTCAGATTCACGCAATGAATGAACCCCAAGAACAACAATTAACTAATTAATACAGCCAGCAATCAGGGTGATCTACGGAGATACGCAATACCAAAAATGTGGTTCACACTGAAAACATCCTAGCTTGCGCTGCTCTGAAAACACAGTGTTGCGATCCATACAATTAGAATGATTTTAATAGTAATTTTATTAAAAGCAACCAAATTTGAATCCATTAATCGTCAGTTGTAAAGAAATCTGTTAAAGGAGAACTGCACCTTTACTACTAAGGTATACTCAAACCGTGTATGGTAGTGAGAACTGTGTTTCTTAGTGGACGGTATGGAAATGTCTGTCTAAAGGCAATAAATAAAAGTTAATGTATTTATTTGTGGGATTGGCACCATTACACGAACACAAACTACTATAATAAGTAAGTCAATCATCAGTAACTATATATTGCTGTTTATTTCAGTAATGATAAGTGAACTACACTGAACGTATTAGTTAGAATAACACCAAACGAACGCAATACCTATATTTATGCTTAGTATAGTATAAGGGAAAAGTATTAAGTTTTCCTTTGGTATTAAACTTTCATAACGATGTAGTAAGTTAAACTTTTGTAACGATGTAGTAAGTTAAACTTTTGTAACGATGTAGTAAGTTAACATCTTCAGGCAAAGAGAATAAATTAATTTTCTGTTACTTTATTCAACTTGCATTACAAAATGGAACATAACATTTTTATTAACCACGTTTATTTTTCTAATCTCATTAAAAGTAGGAATGATTATTCCATAAATTGTGATACAGAAACACACATTTCATATTTCCCACCGTATCGTTGAAACTCTATTTTGGCTTCCGGAAAGTGACGTATTCAAGGCGGATTGGCTCAGCTTTAAAGCCTTATATTTTTCGGTAGCCTCGGATAAATAGCCAAGGATAAATGCGTTAAACGGGGAAAACTGCCCGAAGACCGGAAGGACTCTATCCTAGCAGCATATCGCACATGTAATTTGAACGTATCTTTGCTGCATGTAAAAACCAACAATAAGGGTGCAGAACAGAATTGCCAGATTTCTATAACAGAGATTCTCTCCAGAATGCGCGAAAATTTCCGTCCGGGCTATCTACTAGCAAATGTCTAGTTTCCTATGTTCCGTGAGCTATTTCGTGAAGCAAACATTAGCTTCGATTTATCATACAAATTTCAAATTTACGAGGTGGATATCTGGCAACCCTGGCAGAGTCACTGTAGAGCTACTAATCCAATAGGTTAGGAAAGTTCCAGAAGATGGCGACTACGACAAGACAAGAACTATAATATAATGACTGTATGACTGTTTAATTATCAAGTGCAAAGTATATAACATTTGATCCTCTCAAAAGGGCTACAAATTAAGCCCTGAAAAGTGATTTAAAACAAGACAAGGCTAATTCAATATGGCCGCCGTGACCCTGACGGAAATTACGTTTTTTAAAGTAACTTTTTTTTCGATTGAAATTACAAAAGAGACATTTATTTCAAGAAATATTGGAAATAAAATGACCTTAACAACGGTGTTATAGAACATCGTTGTACATCAATTAGGTTAGAGTGTATTTAATGTGTCGTCTGAGGAAGATGTTGTTACAACATTGAAACAGTTACGCACGCTGTGTGTTTCTAAACTAAAGTTATGTGTGATAGACTTGTTAGCTTGTTTTAATCACATTTAATTAGGTGCAGAAATATGTATAATTTAATGTTAATATGACCGCCGTGACCCTGACCAAAATTAGTTTTTTTTAAGAAATGTTAGAACATTTTGTGATTGAAATTACAAAAGAAACATTTATTACAAACATTTTGGAAATAAAAATACCTTTCCAACGGTGTATAGAACATCGTTATATCTAATTTAGGTGAGGGAATATGTGAAATTTAATGTTCATTAGTCTGACTTGATTAGAAAATGAGAACAGATCGATGATTGAGTGCTCCTAAAGATTGTGATGTTTCTGTATGAAATATTCATGACAGAGAGTTTCCTGTGTTATAGGAAGTTTTGTTTGTGAATGTTTCAAGCTTATTTTAGTGAAAATCGCATGAAATTTGATGAAGAAATAACAGAATACTATTGAAAACATGTTTGAACTTTATAAAGTGAACAAATAAGTTTGCTGGACAATGAATCATATTTAAATTAAGAACTATTGTCCATTCGAGTTGTCGGAGTATCATAGCTTTCGAACTATATACATATATCAAGCGATCTGGTGGTGGAAAGTGCTAAATTATTTTAAAACGCTGCGTAAATTTCAGAAATTAAAGGTAAACATTGGTCGCCATTTGCAAGGGTTCAATAGACTACATAAAGGAGTGCACTCATGGTTTGGATGCTTTGACCAGAGTGACATCATAACAACAAGGATAATGGGAACTTCCCAATTGTGTTATTTCAATTTGATGAGGAATTCATTTGATGATTGCTCCAATTCAAGTTCACGGTAATGATAATAATGTGGTTTAAGTGGTTGATTTGAGGAGTACAGAAGAAGGAAACAAGACTTTAATTTTCGTAATTTGTCTGTTTTGTTAGACGGAGCTGTGGAGTTAATATACTGTATACTTTTTAGTGAATTGACACTGTGAGTTATTTTTCTGGTAGAATTCTGAGACTGACAGAGCAAGAAACAGGATTCTATTTTTGGTCAATTTATTTGTTGACAGATTGTGATGGTAGTGAAGTGAACATCTACTGTGTATTGAATACTTACTTGCTTTTCTCTTGGTGGAGTTTGGTAACGCCTTGTAATCAAGGGATTCGGGGTTCGATTCCCGTCGGGATACAAGTGGCTCTGAGCCCACGTTACTGTAGGTTCCGTCCTTAGTAACTTACCAGCTAGTTTAGAACGTTTATAACAATTCATTCATTCTTGGTGGAGTTCTCAGGCTTGAGAAAACTTTGTTTTCTAATTAAATAATTAATTTTGATAGACGGTGGTGCTGGTGCGAACTCATATTCCTATAGTGAATAGATGTGGTGCGTGATTCTTCTGGTATAGTTCTAAAATCGTCATAAACGGTGAACAAGAGTGTGTAATTGGCTTATTAATGGAGTACGTTTGAAGGGATTGAAAAATCGAATTGATGGACTCTGGTGAATGGTAATATTCTAGTATGGATCTTATAAAGAGGTTGAAGTGCAACGATCAGCGAAGAGAGAAAAACAGTCTAATGCTGTCTGCATCATCTGTCAACAAGAGACACCCGAACCAGGGTTTCAATTTGAGTAAAGTTAAAATTCGGAGGGTACAAGTGAAGATTTGTACGGTTTCTATCGATTTTTTACATAAAAACTTTTAAATTTGGGAGAAAGTGTTGTCGAGACTTTGTGGGGTCTGGCGGAATCACTGACCAGAACGCTGTGTTTCGCAAGCAGCAGACAGCAGTTACGTTAAATTAGTGGCGTGTAATAAGAAACATACCCAATAGGATGACAAACAATGTAAAATTATTCAAGCTAGTGTAGGTGATTTTTCCATGAATTCTCTAAAAATCCAACGTGCCATCTGCCACTCATCGTGTTACAAGTCAATCAAACATCAGAAAACTTGCGAAATCCTGCAGAAGAAATACGCTGCAAAGAAAGAACAGGAAACCCAAAACCAGAAAGAAAACAGAAAACAAGCATTACCATTCACAAGAGCAAAGACAGGAACGTATGACAAGATTATGCGTTTCTTCTGCGACCACCCTGGTTCAAGGAGAGAACCGTTGAGGAAAGTTGACACCGTAGAGCGGGAATAAATCTGCGTAATTTAGTGGAGATCCTGGATGAAGATGAATTGATTGGGAAATTAAACGCAAGCATAGACCCAAGTAATAACCATACTATTGACCTGATGTACCTAATAAAATGTTGGAACACACACGTCGTCAATGTGCTTTTTAGACACAGCAAATTTTCCAGGACCTTCTTCCAGCAAGTTTGAACGTGTAGCCCAAATTGCAGTGGATGTAGAATTCATAGATGCTATTCGTGAAGCATTATATGGAGGGAAAGTTATCAACATGGCCTCAATAGAAAATATCTACAACTCTACTGCCAAAATAAATGGACTGCACTCTTCATTGCACTTATCACGAAAATATCTGAAGTCGCTTTTGGAAACAGAACTGGGTGAAGATGGAATAGAATTTACTCCAGCCAAATCGCGCAGTGAATTACGGTGCGCCGGAAAAGCGTCCAAAGGAAAATCGTCCAAAGGCAATACCGTCCATGGATTTTTGGAAAATCATCCAAAGGGAAATCATCCAAAGGAAAATCGTCCCAAGGGAAAACCGTCCAAGGGAAAGCATCCAAAGGGAAAACAGTCCAAAGGAAAATCACCCAAAGGGAAAAGCATCCAAAGGGAAGACCGTCCAAACTAATATTTTGGTTGAAATTTCCTAGAACGGGAAAATCGTCCAATACAAATTGTCTTATGTATTATTAATTTCATATTAAACCAGTCGCGGGAATATCATCCAATCGCAAAAGCATCCAAAGGGAAAACCGTCCAAAGGAAAATCTTCCAAAGAGAAAAGCATCCAAAGGGAAAACCATCCAAAGGAAAATCATCCAAAGGGAAAATCGTCCAACAGGTTTCGTTAACGGGAAAATCATCCAAAGGGAAAATCACCCAAAAGGAAAAACCATCCAACGGGTATATCGTCCAAAGGAAAAATCGTTCAATCTTGTAACCAGTGTGACAATATTTCTTGAGAATTTGAAACTATTGTTCTTTAGATAATGCTATTTTGTTCTTATTGAGAATATTTAGGTAGAATGTCCTGTTTATTTGTTGTTAATGCTTCTAACGGAAGAGGCCTCATCCAGTAGTGGTAGTGGATTGAATATATTATATATATATATAGGTTGCTCTTTGAATTCATTGCGTTAAGTTTTATCCCCCAGGTAGAAAGTTTAATTCGCGCACTGTTTACAGGATCATTCAAGCAGAGGAGAATTTCAACACAAGTAAAAGACTATCAGCATGGAGAAAGCATGAGGACGAACATTCGCATCAGGAAATAAATGTCTATACTCATCCGTCCTCGAATTAATCTTCAACCCATTTATATTGTTGTTGAAAGATAACAGAAAATAGTTTGGCCATGATAATTTGACTACGACATAGTCATATTTTTAAAGTTGATGTTAAATAAAATGTTAAAGATGTTATAAGATGTTAAATAAAATTCATCACAATGAAACTACGAGGGGGGGAGGCTGGAAAGTTCATGAAATCACCAAGAAGAAATAAAAATTGAAACATATCATTGTAGTCACTAGAAAGGTCATATATTGTGAACCTCTCATCCCATATATGATCATTTTATCATTGTTATTTCCTTTGTTACAGGTTCTGTAAGCAGATATGGCGGAGGATCTAAGGAAATTCGAGAAGAATGAGCTTCGCAGTGTCATCAGGTTTTTTGTGCTGCAAGACAAATTCTCGATGGAAATTCATAAAATTTTGCAGGATATTTTTGGGAACACGCTAGTGGATATATAGATACAACAGTAGCGAAGTGGGTGAGGCATTTTAAGACTGGTCATCGTGAGACTGAGGCAGACCTTCAAGTGCAGTGACCACGGAAAACATCGACAAAGTGCATGACATGATCATGGAGGATAGGCGCATGTCGCTCAAAAACATTGCTGCGGGTGTGGGGATATCACGTGAGCGTGTGGGTGTCATAATATCAGAATATTTGGACATGCGGAAGGTTAGTGCCAAATGGATCAAAAAATCTTTGAATGCTGACCAGAAGAGAACACGGGTGCAGATGTCACAGGAAATTTTGCAAAAGTTTCAACACCCTGGTGAGTTCTTGCGCAGTCTGGTGACAGAATATGAAACATGTCCGCACTACTATGATCCAGAGGCTAAACAGCAATCTATGGAGTGGCGACACAGTGGATCTCCTCGACCGAAGAAGTTCCGAAGCCAAAAATCAGCTGGGAAGGTGCTTGCATCGGTGTTTTGGGATAAGGACGGTGTCATACTTATCAAATATCTTCAAAAGGGTGAAACCGTCAATGCTGGGGTTTATTCCAACTATTTGATTGAGCTGAAGGAGGCTCTGAAGAAAAAACATCGGGGAAAAGTGAGCAGTGGAACCAAAATTCAGTTTCTCCAGGGCAATGCACCCTCCCACAAGGCTCATCAAACCATGCAATTGCTGGTGGATCTGGGCTTCACCTGTGTACCTCACCCACCCTACTCACCTGATCTGGCCCCCTCCGACTATCACCTCTTCCCACATCTCAAAAAATATCTCAAAGGCAAACATTTTCCATCCGATGAGGCACTCATTGCGGAGGTGGAGGGCTGCTTTGCA